>JAOQMQ010000002.1:24872264-24889750 GCA_027563845.1 Erythroxylum subrotundum
GAATAAAGAGAAAGATGAATGAAATGAAAAAGAAATTATGGAATGATTTGTATAAAAAAAAATCATATCGGGATTTTCGGATCAGTCTTAGGGTTTCCAACGCGTCACGCAACGTTTCGTGTTCTAAGAATTGCGGGTGCGGATGTCGATATTTGTTTCCGTTCGTTTCGAAACCTTTGTTTCGAATTGCTTTCGATTCTGTTTGCTTTGTTTCCGTTTCCGTTTTCTGGTTGGGATCCGGTTCCTGAGATCGGGTCCCAACATTGATTATTTAATTTAATGAAAGACTTAAGTTTTGTTGTGAATTATTTATGATTATGTATTGCGATTGAACTAAAATATGCTAGTATTTTGATTCAATTTCAAATTTCATATATAGGGGTTGAGAAATCATATGTATGAATAGATCATAACATGAATAATAAGAGTTGTATGAAGTTTTAGATATAAGACCATATAAATATACAAGGTTAGAGTCAAATCCAACAAGGAAATTAAAAAAAAAAGAGTTATTTCATTGTTAAGGGTTTTATTTAGAAAGATATTTCAATCAATTAACTTAAGGATAAGGGTTAAATGTCATAAGAAAGAAAATGGTTATAACTTTGGAAGTATATAAAACTAAGAATAGGATTAATCATTGAATCAAGAAAAATCTAATCATAGCATCACTTCGTAACAGTTAAAACCCAACAAATGAGAAGGAGAGCATCAGTGAATCAACCAGTACATGATCAACCTTCTCAGCCAAGTGTAAATGAGGGAAGTAATGTGGTTGATTCCCAGACTATACATTAACGTTTTCTATGTGTTGTTGGAACTTTAGTTATTAGATCCAATCACTTTTGTATATGGACAGATAGATCCAATCACGTTTGTATATAGATGAATAGATATTTTGGTGCAATTATTTACTTATATACTTCTCCAATTATTTACCATGATATAATCCCTTGTTTATATATTTGTTGATTTTTACAACTATTAATTAGGCATCATTAAGGTATCTTCATGAATAACAAAAAAAAAGACAAAGCATAATATATTACAACTTAATTCAAATAAGGGTTTTTTCGTTCATCATAATTCAAGTTTTAAACTAAATATTACAATTTAGTTCCACTTTCCCACAACAAACCATATTATAACACTCACTATAAGCATAAAAACCCCTATTACAATAATCACTAAAATGATTTCAACTCATTTTTCTCTTTTATCAACAAAATAATGCCTTCTTTCATTAGCTTTATTTGCTCCTCAAGTTTCAACATTGTACGTGGTTGAACTGTGTTTCGTTGATCCTCCTTCTTCAACATACCTACCTCTTTCTTTAATTTATGAATTACTTCAATAGCTCTATCACTAAATTTGTCATTGTAACACTTAAAAAATCATAACTTCCAACCTGAAAAATATACTTATAGGATATTTAAAGCATCCATAAAATCTTCTTCCTAGGTTATTATCACTCCATAAAGTTCTTAATGGGGCTTTAAAACCACAATAACACACCATATAACTATCATTTAAATTTAATGTAGTATATTAGTTGAAGACATCTCATATATAGCCTTAGGTAGTTGCTGCAAAATTATATTAGTACTCTTAGTTCTCATATACATTATTGCATGATTAACAAGAAATGATTCAAATAAGAAAGTGGACTAGCTCTGCAGTCATTTATCACTTGCCAACAATCATGCCTTGGTTTTAGAAAAGGAGTCTTGTAAACTCAAACAAAACCAAAGTTTAGAAAGAAAACTATAATTTGAATACATCATAATACTGATGATAATATAAATGTATTATCAAAATTCCCATTTGCTAAAATGCTGCAAAAAGACATTCAAACAATAGGGCTACAAGCATTCAACAATTTTCCCCTCCCACACTTCTTTCCTTTTGTTGGTGATACTAACTAATCGTGAATTATAAGCCATTTTAATGAATTGTATAAACTAGTGCATCTGAAGTAGCATTCATCTCAAGGTATGAATTAGTTCATCAAAACTAGACTTGTGAATGATATTGTATCATGCAGTTCAATACTTTCAGCAATACTCCTTGAGTTATAGAAAAAGAGTACACGATACACTACTATGAAAAGACCCCTAACCTAGTGTTAGCATATAAACTTGAGAAGTTAACAATCTACTGGGACACAATAGCACCTTACTAACTTTAAACATATAAATATATCCTAAAAATGGTAACTGCAAACTAGAAAAAATTTCCTGCATCATATGATTCTGTTAGTTTCTACATTGGTAAAAACATCACTTAGTTTGTGCAAATGAGATAGGAATGGAAAATTGTCGAATCACTGACAAGACAATAATGAAACAATAGATGATAAGAATATCTAAGAAGATATCATGTGATACAGCTTTCCAAAAGTGCTCCCTTTTATTTTAAAAAAATGATGTTATATCTTATTTCCCAAAAATCTGATAGAGGTGTGAGGGAGATGATTGAACTTGCTACTATAATTTGGCCTATTGCTGCTGCAACTGAACTAGCGAAAAGGAGTGCAAGATTTTTGCAAACGTTTGAACGAAGCGTAAGAGAGATAGGGATTTGTTTTAACAATCGTGTGAAGAATTAGGGATTTTGTGATTTAGGTACTGCGAATGTTGTGAATTAGGGATTTTGTAAAGGATAAAACGGTGAGTATTGAAGGATTTTCTGAAGGATAAAACGGTGAAAATTGAAGTTTGGGACCCACTTTCATTTAAATAAAATAATGTCACATCAATAAGTGTTAGATTCCACTAATGTGCAATTGGGGGAAAAAAAGCCACACTGTATATGACGTGGCATTTAATTTTCTGATGGTAACCTTAAGGATTTGATCCCGAGCCTAAAGTGGCCTGGACTGAGCCTAACCTTAATTTTATTTTATTAAAAAAAGCAAAATAATGTTGTTTTTCAACAAAATGACATTGTTTTGCCTTAATTGAGCCTAGGGACAGATAGCCCTAAACCGATCCCCAGGCTTAGGCAGCCTAAGTTTGAGCTCGACTAGGGGCTAGGTCAACCCTGGCTTGGCCGGGCTGGGCTCAGGTTGGTCTGCCATTTATAGGTAACCTCGTTAGATTTTTCATTCTCATAGGCTTGTTTCGAACATTTTGTAAACGTTGAGGTTCAAATTAAATAGTCCAAAACATTAAGGTTTAGCTTATATTTTGATGTAAAAGTTAGGATTTAAAATACACTTTTAGCCTATCCAAGTGCCAAACCCAATTACACTACAAGATTTGAAGTCAATTGCATGCTGTAATGTACATTATAAACTCATATAAAAATGAATTCTTTAATAAATTCAAGTTAAGGTGCAAACAAGAATTGTTCAAAAAGTATCACATAGTGCTAAACACTGGGAGTTGTGCTATCAAAATAAATTTAAACAAGGCATTTGATGTTGTTAAATGGAGATTCTTATTTCACATTATAAAAACTTTTAGATTTCCTACAAAATTCGTGAAATGGATTGAGCAGTGTGTCATAACCACTTCTTTTAGCACTCTTATAAATGGTGAACTAATTTAAATACTTAAAGGGACTAAAGGATTGAGACAAGGAGATTTCTTATCCCCCTACCTCTTTACCTTATACATCAAAACACTAACCAAGCTCATTACAAGGAGAAGAGAATAGGAAGGAAACTCCAACTACTATTTGAATGGTAAAAGGATCAAACTCTTTAACCTTACATTTGTAATTGACCTCTTATTGTTTAAGAAGACAAAAACTGATTCCATTAAGATCCTAGTAGACTCTCTCCACACATTCAACATCTCAAGACTAAAGATCAACTACAACAAGAGCAACATGTTTTTATTTACGGGTCCATCTAGCTTGGCTAAATAACTTGCATAGATCACCAGAGTTAAGATGCATTAGTCCATTAATCTAATGACTTTTTACTCGATTTGAATTAGAGATTTGGAATAGGGTAAGAAGTTAAAGAGTAATATGTTTCTAATATGGTAAAAAGTAAGAGCAATATGTTCTATGTAAAAGTAAAACAAAGAGCAACCCTATATAAGAAAAGAGGAAGAAGCACTGCCGAATGCTGGGGCGTGTTCATGGGACTCCAATTGGCGTGGGATCTAGGGTTTCACCGGGTTCTAGTTGAAGTCGATTCGTTCGAGGTCATTAACATCCTCTCTGCTTCTCAAGGGCCTATACCTGACGGGATTTTTTTGATTGTAGGTATCCGCGATTTACTGCAACACAACTGAGAAGTCCACCTGCATCATGCCTTTCGGGAGGCCAACCAGTATGCGGACAGATTGGCGGCTTTTGCACGAGTTCTACGACCGGGCTTGCACATTCTTCCCGCCCCTCCTGAATTCCTCCAAGAGCTGCTATACCGAGATGCGAACAGCGTGATGTATCTCTGCCAACCGCACTAGTTTTCGTTTTTTCTCGTCCCTTGTACTAAAAAAAAAAAAGAAAAGAGGAAGAAGGAATCGGAGGACACAATAACTTGCTTAAATGGTTGATTTTTTAGTGCCCTAGCCAAGCTGAAAGTCAAACGGACTCAATCGGAGCTACTAAGTGGAGCAAGAGCACCAATGCTACGCTATCGTTGGGCATGATTCCGCAGCAAAAATACATTTTGTTACCCGATTATCAGAGGAATCTCGTCTCTAAATCAAGCTCAAAGTCTCTTTTTCTACTTTTAGAAATGTGATTGCTGCTGATTTTGAGTCGGAGAATTGGTTCATTAATATTACTTTTATGTTCAAAAAATAGAGGAGAAAGACTAGGGATAACATAAAAGTAAGATTCAATTCAGTTTTACCCGGCTGCGGTAATAATACACCTGATAGCCCTTTCTAACGGCTTCCAATCAATGTAAACCGCAAACTCCACCTTAGTGAACTTGAACTATTACTATTCAGTATACAACCCAGCTCAAAATCAGATATTAAGTGAGACTGTTTTTATATGGCATCTTCCCTTTTGCTCTTATGACAAGGTGCAAATTGTATGGCAACAGCTTATTTCCTTCGTATAGCAATCATCTACTCTTTCCTTTTAGTTTATGAACCTTGTTGCCAAATACAACTTCATTATACTCAGATTGTTCCATCAGAACCACATAGCATAGTATCAAGAAAAGATGAGTTTCTTTTCAAATTCAAATGCTTTCCAACGCCTTGATTGTTTCACGCCGCCACACTGCAGAATCAGGATCAAATCTCAGCTCCCATGTGGGCCAGTAATGTAGATCCTGTTTCAATGTCAGCACGCGAGGTTTCCCATTTAAATGAACAGTCCTTATTCGTACAAACTCCTCATGTCCCAATCCCTATTAATATGCCACCAACAAAAGCAAAACAACAGATGACAAACATTATATATGATCAACAAGAATTTGCTATCATACATTCACAAAGGTGTAAAATCTTGGGGAAATTAATTTCATATTCAATACCTTAGTACCATCAATGAAGGCATCTAAATCAGGTGTCGGTTTTCCATTAATTTCAACTATCCACTGCAGAGCATACAGACCATATCTATGCGCTGGACTTCCATGACACCACCTGGCAAATTCAAGTCATATAATGTTTAATAAGCCTATATACACATCATGAAGAGATGAGGAAACAAGCACGTGACACAAAAAAGCACATATTTCCACAGAAAGAGAGTGACAATATCAACCAGCTGGTCCTGGTCTAGGTTTCAAGTCATTTGTCTTGTAGATTCAACTGAGCAGATATGAAGTACCGAATTGGTAACGCTTATTGGTCTTTTGTAGCTCGCATGGGTATAATGTAGCAAACACAAAATAAAGATAGCTGGGAAGGGCACAAGCGAATAGAAAGAATAATGCTTATCGATATTGGATTGCAAACAAGTACATGGAGAGTAGCAGAGATTAAACACGGGGAAATGGAACCTTATCAAAGCAACACGTTAAATCCTAGCTTTGCAGTAAAAAAGTTAGAAGGTAAAAGCAAATGCTAAAGAAAACTCATTATCTGATTCCAGTATTGTATGCGCCTAATTTTACATGAAATAAAATGTTATCACAATTGTTTGCTATAATAAAATGAGAAAATGAGGTTTTCAATAAGAAATAGGGTAACATTTACACCGGATCTGATGTTACAATTATCCACCACAACCTCAACCAAGGTAATTATTTCTTCTTGATATATTTTTCTTCATTGTCATTATTAGATTACCATAAATGCAGGCCTTCTCGTGTATATATTTCCATTGTATATACTCTTACCATTATTTAGGAACAAACATGAATTATTCTGTAAACTTAAAACATGGTTTCAGAACTAATCCTGTGAGTCAACTTATTTGGTTTCATTGTCCAAAACCTCACTAGTCATGGTGTTGGAGCTATTGGAGTCCAGTGCCATCATTTGGAGAAATTAACACCTATCGTCTCCTCCTCCACTTCCAACAACCATCTCTGTCTGAGGAAACTAAAAATGAACAACCAATGTGTGCAAGGTCACATCCTGATTCATGTGCTGCTTTGAAGAACTTTAATTCCAGTTTCCTTGATCACCAAGCACAACATAATGTGCCACTGCATCTTCCTCAAAATTAATTCACTCTTAACATATAGTAAACTGACCCGTTTCTTTATTTTTATGCTATTTGGTGTGCATTCTTTTTTTATTAATGACAATGATATTGTACTCCTGTAGTATAGGAAAATGGCCATCCGATTAATGAGCCCCCAAATGCTAAACAAAAGAAGTTATTGTATGATATTGCCAAAATAATTTTGCAGATTTACAACTCCATTGATACCGATTTTATGACATATTTCCCCGATTGCTACAAGCTGAAGGATCTAGAGTTCATCCTCCAGTTATAAGTTCCCTTACATGGAGCAAACATAATGGGGGAGTCAAAGGGACAATGATGGTAGAGTTGGTCATCACTATTATAATTTTTGTGGGCCAAATAATGGGAGTGGTTACAATAAATAACATTGACCAATTTGTTAGCAATGTGGTGACTTACAACGTACATGTTAGACACTTCAAAATAAACCTGGGATCAGTCTCAAATAGTTAACATAACATTGTGACTCATGAGGTTATGTGACCACAACTAACATACTGTGTTTGTCTTGATCAGGAAGATGCTTGCTTTAGCTGGCACCAAGCCTCCTAATATTCACCTCCTATAAGAATTTTCAATCAATCAATTAAAGCCTCCAAACTGTTATGTTCTCGTAATAATCATTGATTCAAATGTCACATACCATAAGATAGATTAATATATCTATCCTCCATTTCAATCATACAAAACTATCTAGCTAGTGGACTTGTTACTTCTATTGTTCTGCAATAGCTAATCCTACGTCATCCCTCCTGGTATCTTTTGTTCTCTACATACCTAAGTTATCTTTCAAATTTGCTCTTCTAATAAATCACTTAAGCCCTTGATTATTTTGTTACTGATTGTAAATAAAATCTCACTGCAGTGAATAGGTGGATTTGTTGCTTCATAGTAAGCTTTGGGATACAGACTGGCAAAGATTAGAACTCCTTTTGATAACCTTCCACCATTGCTATCTGCTTTAGGTTGACCAATTCATCAAGGGGGCTGAAGCTCACAGGAGAATCAAACCTCAGGTGACCTTGTTCTTTAAATATCCCCCGATTCATACCTGCCTTCTCTTGCTTCACCTTCTAAAAAATAGCTGTTCCTCCCCATTAAGATGGAATACTGCCAATCCCACCTTCTCTCCTTTAGGCATTCGCTGATTTTTAAAGAATTGTTTACATTTATGGATCCAAATTAGCAGATTATCAGTCCCATCATATGAATGAAATTCTAATTTAGAATACCTAGGAGTAGTAGTCCATCCAACTTGCCTATTTCCTCCCTTTGGTATCTACAGAAAGGTTGTCGCTCCTTACCTCATGTCCTTATTGTGCCCCTCCAGCTGTGAGTTCAAGAACTTTTTGTTGGACTGCTGGCAGTCCTCCACTATAGACAACCTCTGCTCGATATTTCTCATGAACATATCCATTCAACTTGACTAGTCTATAGATTCGTCCATGACATCAAGCTCTGGTACCAAATTAATATGTATTTTTTGCCTAGGATCTAGTTACGGGAAAACTCACATGGAAATTATCTCTTCCCTAGCTATAATTCTTCCCCTTTCTACGACATATGGTTGCTAATTAGAGAACTCATCCTTGACAAACTTTCTATTTGTCTACATTCTTATTCATTGTAATGCCCTTTAATAGGCTAAGTACATAAAGTTCTTAATAAGTAAATAGAAGACTTATGAAAATAATAAACTTTCTAAATAATATAACTACTACATAAAAAAGATAACTACTAAATTATTTCCTAATCAAGTTGATATTCTTGTATATTTTCTTTCCTCAGAATGCATCGTGCATATTAGTACTCTAATTAGATTGATTGTCGTTTCATTTGGAAAAAAGTTTCAGCCTCAACTCGATAAATTCTCATGAACATATCTTTCAACTTGACAAGTCTACATAATCATCCATGACGTCAAGCTCTGATACCAAATTAATGTATTTTTGCATTGGATCTAGGCATGGGACAACTCACAAGAAAATTATCTTTTCCCTTGTTAGAATTCTTCCCCTATCTATGACGTATGGTTGCTATTTAGAAAACTCATCCTTGGCAAACCTTTTTGTCTAATTATTTTTTATAGAAGATTTAACTACTTTCTTATTCATTGTTACGCCCTTTAATAGGGTTAGTACATAAAGCTTTTAAGAAGTAAAATAGAATAAGAATCTACTAACTTATTCTCCTACTAAAAATAGACTTGTGAAAAATAATAGACTTCGTAAATAAGATGAGATAACTACTGCAATTACTTCCTAATCAAGTTGATCTTCTCGTATATTTTCATTCCTAAGAATGCATCTTGCGTATTAGTACTCCAATTACACTGATTGTCATTTCATTTGGGAAAAAAAAATTCAGCACCTACTCGATATCTGTCATGAACATATCAATTCAGCTTTACAAGTCTATAGAGTCATCCATGACATCAAGCTCTGATGCCAAATTAATGTGTTTTTTGCATAAGATCTAGTCACAAGACAACTCACAGGGAAATTATCTTTTCCCTTACCAGAATTCTTCCCCTTTCTAGGACCTATGGTTGCTGATAGAAAACTCGTCCTTGACAAACTTTCTGTCTAACTATATTTTATAAAAAATTCTGACTACTTTCTTATTCATCATAATGCCGTTTAATAGGCTTAGTAAATAAAGTTTTTTAAAAATAAAATAATAAGAATCTGCTAATTTATTCTCCTACTTAAAATAGACTAATGAAAATTGTTAGAGAATATATAAAACCAATTAAGTTAGTCTCACACAACAGTTTAAGCTATTGTGGTAAAACGGTTACTTAACATGATATCAAAGCCTTTGTGACCAAGTGGTCGTGAGTTCAAATTCTACCACCCACCTATTATTCAGCACAAGGTAGAGTGAGCTTGTGCAAGTTTCAAACCCAAAGGGCTTTCACTTGAGGGGGTGTGTTAGAGAATATATAAAACCAATTAAGTTAGTCTCACATTACTGCTTAAGCTATTGTGGTGAAACGATCATTTAACAAAACAAGACATCTTTTGAGTTTCCCGAGATTGATTACATTTGCAACTAGATATGTATATCACGAAATGTTTTACTTCAGCTTGAGAGGAACTGGCATTAGTCGTGAATCCTAAAGTTAAGGAATATCAAATTTTGATCATTGACCCCAGAATCAGGGCTGTTTCTTAACTAGTATCCGTGAGCATTACAAAGTTTGCACATATGCAAGCGACCCGGTACATATCAACATTTTACACACTGTTTCGATTATTCAAGGACAAACACAACTCATTCTCTGTGTAAACATGTTTTCCTAAGATATCTGAATTCGAATCAAAACCAATACAAAAATGTATATGAAATCTCCTTCTCTAGTCATTTAAGTGGACGAATGAGTGAACTTTGTGTAGGAAGTGCACAGCGAGATTTCTTTGTTTACAATGGCCATAACTTTGATCATGGACAGCATCTCTCTCACAATTTTAACAGAGCCAATCAGAGGACAAGAAAGCAAGTAGTTGAGTGTTTGAAAATGAAAAGCTTCAAAACACATAACAAGATGTAAGAACTTAGCTATTGTTCTGTAACTGAACAAAGATTTTATGAGTAATCCTACATGTGTTTGACCAATTGGTAAGTTTGATTAGTAGGGATTCCAAGTACAACAGCTAAAAGCCTAGGTATCACTAGTTTAAGAAAAACATCATTGCAAGGGTAATAACAATTTTCAAATTGTAGAGCCTTCAATTATACTACAATTAAGAGTGATATCCTGATTCTTGGCTGTATGTCAAACATTTTTACACACTACGGTTCTCATGAATTTCTAAATATTTCACATTTCAATGAGTTAATATCAAACGAAAACTTCTTTGCATTACATTTCCCCGAACTTTTCTTGATCACCTTTAATGCAATATCACTTGCACAAAGTGAAAAAAGAAAAGGAAAAGTAAGCATAGAACTGGGCTCGAAGTTTTCAATAAGTTAACAAAAATGCAATCATATCATAGTCAGGACTGATAATGTAGCTGCCCTAAACAACCAAAAAATCAATAAGGAAGCTTATCAGAGAGAAAAGTAAATATCCTCATCAGGTAACAGCCTAGTCCATCAAATCTCAGCAGTCCACTACTAAGGTTTATCATTCATGTCATCCCACAAAAGAATCTGAAAAGCTTAGTGCTGAAAAATATTTCTTACCTTGCTACATAAACGCCATGACCTTCTTCTGGAAGAAAACCTAGAGCACGCACTGCAGGATGAGGATCTTGAACAATACATCCACACCAATTTACACAACGTGTAGTGCCATTTCCATCTCTAACGTCTGTTCCTATCAGAAGATCAATTTCGTTTCCCTGGTAAACCAATAAACCACACTTTGAACCATTGGACCAAAATAACATGAAATCAACAAATGGAGAACACGTGAAATAAATACCAAACATAAAAGAAATGAAAGAAGCAAACCCACTTGATTACCTGCCTGAATATGGTCATATTAAGTTTCCCCTCATCATTATCACTTTTGTCTAAAGCTTGGCAAACACTCTCAATGTCATGAAAGCAGGTAACAGGTTCTTTATTAACTGCTAAAACCATATCCCCTTGTTCTAATAGATTTTCTGCTTTTGACCCGGCCAGGCAACCTTTCACACGTAAAACTTGTCGTCTTATTGGATCTTTCTTGACAAGGGCCTAGAAGATATGACATCAAAAATTAGCATCCTCATTCATATCAATTGCCTGCCATATTTGAAAACATGTATAGGAATTGCCAAAAAATATGAAATCATGAACATGCTAACAAAATCGATGATGATAACAAAAAGAGCTCATGCAATTCTCTTCAGAAACCATAACCAATCTGACTACTTCATTCCATTTTCATCATAAAAAAGTTTTTCTATTTTGAATTTTTGTACGATTCAAATGTCACCAGCATTTCAAACAAGACTTACATTAATATCTATTACTTTTTTTACCTCCACACTGAGCATATAAATTCGGTAAAGTTGACATATTCAATGTAAAACATTTCTAGCTCCATCAACACTTCACAGCAAAGTCTAAAATGATCATCACGATCTCCAGTAAATAGCAATAGCAAACTACAAACATTCCCATAAAAATCAAGTAGGAATTCCTATGAACATAATATTGCATTTAGGTAATGAAACAGTGAAAACTAGACAAGGAAAAGTAAAAGAAGTAATTTCTCCTGTTAGGATTTCAAAAGCAACAAAGATAGTACTATTTGGAGTAACAAAGTACAGAGAGAGCATCAAGAATAAACCAAATTTGGAATGAACTGACGACAAGGAGACAGACGAAGTGATGTAGAGTATGCAGCATTCAGAAAAGAAGAAAGCATACTTGGACCCAATTGTCACTCAGACCAAAACTCCGTGCCTTAGATAGCAATGTTGGATAAAGCTCAACCTCTAAAATTCTAATGAATGGCATTGACCTTTTGACACCATTTATGAGAAGAGTTGATCCATTTTCCCCATGTACAATTTTTTCAAGCACCTGGCTGATTGTATAGATGGGGATACCTCTGACGAATTGATGATCTTCAGACGTGTTACACCCAAATTTCAACTGAAATAGAAAACAGAAAACATTAGAATACGTACAAATAAGAGTAGAATACAGATATTACATTAGTAGTTGATACCTGAGTTGAAAAGCTCGCCCAGATAGCTTGAACCCTTCCTTGCTCATCAGTTAGCACACCCGAAAATGTACTTCCAAAATCTGGAATATCTTATAATGAGACAACAAAGAAAGAAACTAATTTTTGGCAACCAAAAGAGACTACTCACCAGTATCAAGCTCAATAACTTCCATATTTGTTGCTCTATAACGAGGACAATCAGCAGAGCCAATATTCAGAGCAGCACAAGGATTTGTTACAATAGATTTTCTAGATGTTGCTTGCAGACTTCTGCTCAACCCCACAAGATAAACAGAATCCCCGCGACGCAATGCTGGTTCTGTGTCACAAATTAAAAGCACTGGTTCTTAAAAGTGAATATTTCATTATAGAAAGGAAATGGTCCATTATAGTAAAGAAATTCAAACCAAGTCTCAAGAAACCACTCAACCCAAAAGCTTAAGCTAATGGGTGAGGCTCACATAATATTTTATGACAATATATCACAAAAATTTTGGACAAGCACAACAGATCACAAATGCACTACAAATAAGGGCGATACTTGGGTTGAGTGGCTTCTTGAGACTTGGTTTGAAACAACTCATCTCAAAAGCTTAAACTGGTGAGGCTCAGGAATGAATCATATATACTTTTGGAAACCTAATCATCTTAATCCACTAATAAACTTTTGAAAGATATCCTAAATATTTGCAATTATGTACAATATTTAACTATGTACTATATCGAGATAGTTGAGAGGTTTGTGAGCAGAATTTTAGGAAGTATTATGTCATTCCCAATTAAAAAGATTAACTACCTTTTTGTTTCTAGCTAAACCCTTTAAATACTTGTACATCAATAGAGGAAAAGATGTATTCAGCCATTATTTTCATAACTTATTCTGTTTTTTATGGTATCAGAGCAGAAAGAAAAATCCTACGGGTTGAATCATTCTTTTTTTAAAATGTCTGAGGTATCACCTGGGAAAACAAACCTTCTCAATCACCTCTGTTAGAACTTCAAGCCATCCGATTTCCTATTCAAATTACTACAATCATACAATTTTCTTCGTTGTTCACAATCTTTTTGCCTGTATATCAGAGTCAGAGGCAAGATCGGATATCTCACATGAGATACTCAGAAGCCCAATGTGAAGGATCCAACCTATGCCAATTGGGATGCCAAAACTCAATGGTGATGACGTGGTTGGTCAATTCCATGGCTGAAGAGATAGGTGCAAACTATCTATGTTATTCTACAGCAAAGGAACTATGGGACAACGTCTCAGAGATGTAAGTTATGAGTTAACCCTACGACTTGGAGATATTAGAGAAGGTGAGAATTCTGTGACAACTTATTTTAATTCTCTTAAAAGGGCTTGGCAAGACCTGGACTTATTCATGATTATGAGTGGAAATCACCTGATGACTGCAATCATTACAAGAAGATATTGGATGTTGGCCAAATCTTCAAATTTCTTGTAGGTCTGAATATTGAATATGATGAGGTTTGTGGCTGAATTATTGGAAGAAAACCTCTGCCTTCAATCAGTGAGTATTTGTAAAGGTACGAAGAGAAGAGAATCAGAGAAGTGTGATTCTGAGAAAGAAATCTGCAGGTATAACTGGGTCCGTCAAAGAGTCAGCCTTGGCGATTCCAGAGGCTCAAGTCAGCTATAAAACTTCCCAAAATCAGTGTGTAGGAGACAAAAGTAATCTACGCTGTGACTATTGTGGAAAGTTATGTCATACCAGAGAAAATTGTTGGAAGTTAAATGGTAAACCATCGAATGGCAAGGCAAAAAAAATCTGGTTAATAAAGCACACATCCAACCAATGTGACAGAGTCATCTCATTCAGTAAAGAACAATTAGATTATCTTTTTAAACTTAAAAAATCCATTCCATCTTCCAATGTTCCTACCAATTCTGTGGCACAAACAGATACTGATTCTTTAGCAATTTCTGTTCTTGGGAAACCATTCCTTGGATCATCGATTCAGGGGCTTCTAGTCACATGACAAACAGTCCTCAATTGTTTGGTTCATATTATCAATGTTCTTCTATTGAAAATATTAAAACAGCTAATGGCAGTTTCTCACCTATAGTAGTCAAAGGGAATATTAAAATTTCAACAAAATTTTCTAAAAATCAGCTCTACAAGTTCCAAAACTTGCTTGTCTGCTTTCCATTAGCAAATTGACCAAAGATTCTACCAGCTTTGTTATCTTCTCTCCTCTCACAGGTGTTTTCCAGGATCAAAACTCAGTGAAGATGATTGGAATTGCTAGAGAAATGAAAGGGCTGCACTACCTTGATGAAAATGCTTTTGGGAATAAACCGCTCTAAAAATGCTTTTGGGAATAAACCGCTCATGGATTAGATAGTACTAGTTCAAACTTTGTCTATGATAAAGTCATGTTATGGCATAGGAGATTAGGACATCCTAGTTTTCTATATCTTAAACATTTATTCCCTAGATTATTCAAAGGAATTGTTTGCCCAAAATTTCATTGTGAAGCTTGTCATTTAAACAAAGATCATCGTGTTTCTTTTCCAATAAAATCTTATTTAGCATCAAAACCAGTTTATTTGTTTCATAGAGATGTTTGGGGCCCATCCAAAGTTAAAACACTTTCCGGAAAAAATGGTTTTTTACATTTATTGATGACCACACAAGAGTATGTTGGGTTTATTTGTTGGAAGACAAATTTGAAGTTGAACAAAGGTTTAAAGAGTTTTTGCTTATGATTGAAATCAATTTCAAACAAAAATTGGCAGTGTAAGAACAGATAATGGGATAGAATATTTCAATAAGTATTTAGGAACATTCCTTCTAGAAAAAGGTATCATTCATCAATCCACTTGTCGTGACACACCACAACAAAATGGTATTGCTGAAGGAAAAATAGGCATGTACTTGAAGTTACTCGGCCACTTATGTTTTCAATGAATGTTCCTAAATATCTTTAGGGTAATGCACTCTTAACTGCTTGTTACTTAAATAGAATATCCTCTCGAGTTTTGAAATTTGAAACACCTTTACATGTCTTAAAAAATTCCTTTACTACTTCTCGGATAAAGACTGATCTTCCTTTAAAAGTTTTTGGTTACACCTGTTACGTGTATGTGCCACATATTCTTAGATCAAAACTAGGAGCGAAAGCTGAAAAATGTATTTTCATTGGCTATGCATCTAATAAAAGGGGATAGAAATGTCTTAATCCAGTCACAGAAATTTTTCGAAAACATGGATGTAAGCTTCGTTTAAGATCAACCTTATTTCCAAAAAGACTTTCTTCAGAGAGAGAACATAGTAGAAGAAATTTTTTTTTGGGAAACTTTACCTATTCCAGATATGTCTATGCCTTTAGTTGAGAATATGAAAACTAGTGGCAGTACTCTTAATCCTACTTTGCTAGACATTACTTTATCAAAGACAAGGGGAGAACATAATCCTCAACCTAAGCTTCAGGTCTATACCAGAAAGAAGTTTCATAAAGGGACTACAGCTCCAGTTATTTCTTCAGCGAATATTCAATCAACTTTTCTGAATGATGGTTCTACAACTCAGTGTAACCTACCTACCAACTTTATTCCTCCTCAATCTGTTGGTTGAAAAAATTGGACTTCTTCAAATCTTGATCCTACAAAAAGGAACTCGTACATGCACTAAACATCCTATTGCACATCCTATTGCACAATACTTATCATATGAAAAATTGTCAAATACTCAGAGCATTTGTGTCTATGATTTCTAGCCTGTTTGTTCCAAGGACTGTTCAAGAAGCATTGGGTGATCCGAATTGGAAATTAGCTGTGATGGAAGAAATGGACGCTCTTAGGAAAAATAATATTTGGGGTGTCATTGACCTACCTAAAGACAAAAGGACAGTTAGGTGCAAATGGGTATTCACAGTAAAGTGTAAAGCTGACGGAAGTGTGGAAAGATACAAAGCACGACTCGTAGCAAAAGGATTTACCTAGACTCCTGGTATTGACCACCAAAAGATTTTTGCATTTGTTGCTAAAATTAACTCATCAAAATACTTCTTGATCTTGCAGTTAATCTTGTGTCGTCACTTCATCAATTTGATGTGAAAAACGTATTTTTGAATGGAAATTTTCAAGAAGTGTATATGGAACTGCGACCCAAATTAGAAGAAAAACTTGGAAGAGGCAGTGTGCTTATGGACTAAAGCAATCTCCAAGAGCCAGCGTTTTGGAGATGTTATTAAGAGACATGGATTCTCACAAAGCTAAGCTAATCACAACTTGTTCTACAAACATTCCATCAAAGGTAAACCGGCTATCTTGATAATATATGTAGATGACATAATTATGACTGGGGATGATTTAGATGAGATCAACAACTTGAGGAGGAAACTTGAGGCAGAGTTTGATATCAAGGCATTGGGAAAGATGAAGTATTTCCTTGGAATGAATTTTGCAAGATCAAGGGAGGGAATATGTGTTAACCAACGCAAATATGTACTTGATTTGCTCAAAGAAACAGGAATAACAGGATGTAAGGCAAAAGATACTCCAACCAAGCCCACGTAAAATCGAAACAATGGTAACTAGTGAAGTAGTGGACTGGGAGCACTATCAGAGATTAGTTGGGAGAATAATCTATTTGGCGCACACTAGACCTGACATAGCTTTTGCAGTTAGCGTTGTAAGTCAGTTCATGCATTCATCTGGACCTACACATTTTGAAGTTGTGTTCAGAATTTTGAGATACCTCATAGGGACTCCAAGTAAAGGACTTTTGTTCAAAATAGAGGTCACCGTCTTCCATTTTGAAGTTGTGTTCAGAATTTTGAGATACCCTATAGGGACTCCAAGTAAAGGACTTTTGTTCAAAATAGAGGTCAACTTCAGGAAGAAGCCTATGCTGACGTAGATTGGGTAGGCAATATGAATGATAGAAGACCCACATCGGGTTATTGCACTCTTGTAGGGGGGAATCTGGTTAATTACAGAAGTAAAAAAACAAGTGTGGTGGCAGGGAGCATTTCATAACAAGACTGCAATCTCCATAACTCGTAATCTAATTCTACATGAAATTACAAAGCATATAGAAGTGGACAAGCAATTTGATACGCAATGGATGAAAATAAGGTATGTTTATTGATAGAATAGCTATAACCTCGTAGTATATTCCACAAGGACTAGCTACCAGCCACTAATGGCCCTTCAGCAATCAGCCGAATACAAGGT
>JAOQMQ010000002.1:24889850-24907432 GCA_027563845.1 Erythroxylum subrotundum
CCTTGCCCTTCCTTCTCCTAGAATAAGTGACTATGGGTTTAGGACCCATAGTGCTGTCTGGGTCCGTAGCCCTATCACAATTCATAAAGGAAAATATAGATGGTGGCATGATATCCTTGTCTTACATACCTACTGCGAACCAAATAGCAGATATACTGACCAAAGGACTTCCTAAGGCACAATATGAGAATTTAGTTACCCAATTTGCCATGAGGGACATCCACATGCCAGCTTGAGGGGGAGTGTGGAAAGATATCCAAAATATTTGTAATTATGTACAATATTTGACTATGTACTATATTTAGATAGCTGAGAGGTTTGTGAGCAGAATTTTAGGGATTATTATCTCATTCTTAATTAGGAAGATTGACAACCTTTTTTGTTTCCAGCTGAACTCTTTAAATACTTGTACATCAATACAAGAAAGGATGTCTTCAGCCGTTATTTTCATAACTTACTCTCTGTTTTTTATAAGTGCAGAAAAGTGCATGAAAGCATGATTCTAAAGTTTCAGCTCAAAGCATGCTACTTCATACTTTGAAATACAGCATTCAAGAAAACCCAGAGACTGAGCATACCTGGGAGCAATTCAGCAGCTCGAACCATTTTAGCACCACCAGCTCCTAAAGCTTTGGGATCATATGCAACAAGAGCATAATTATGAACCGGATGGAGAAAAACCACCTAGAGTGGAAAATAGTAATTGATCAAGATGGTATGCAATAGTATTACCATACGAAAAGCATTTATTCACACCTTAAAAACTTACCTCTCCAGGAATTTCAATAGGAAAAGCAGCAAAAGACAACATAACATCTGATGCAGATATTGCAACTGTGTTCTTGTCAACAACCACCAACCCCATGTCTTCAGAATGATATATGATCACGCCAGTCCCAAAAAAGTGTTGGGAATGGACACCATCAAGCATAATTGATGGTGGAACATGAACCTATGAGCAAAAAATGGTGAATCTCGTTCCTGTAAATACTTCTGAACTAACCTAAGCTCTTAATGGAACAGCTTCACAAATAAAATGCAGCAGAAGAGACACTGTAAACAAAAGCAATGATAATGATAGCCATACAAAACAAGCAGAAGAAGGAAAGACTGAAGACTGAGTATAGGTTCAACATGCAAATCAAGGAAGTAGTTCTCTTACAGCACATGATTTCATTATATCAGAACAGGTAACCATCACCATAATACATTAAAGAAAAGGTTAGAAAACAAAAGAGAAAAACAAATAAAGACAGGAGGGAGGACACCCATAGTTTCTAACTAATATATTACTGGCCAATCAACAAGAACCAACAAATATGCACAATGAATGCAGCATGGTCAACGAATAAAGGACTCTGAACAAAAAAATAAAAAAATCAACAGAACTTGCTGCATCTGTAAAAGGTAGAAACAAAAGACAGTGATTATAAGGCTTGAAATCTCATCAGGCTGAATCTAAGGTCTCACATAATTCAACAAACAAAGCCACACATTTAGGATATATGTGTATAATTTTGCAACAACATTGATTACATGAACATCACAATACTAACAAAAGAAAATAAACAAGGGACCATCTCAACAAATCAACACGGGCAACAACAGTAAGAAATAACTTAAAGATAAGGCAGCGACAAACATAAGCAATAGAGTGAACGTAATCATAATCTCAAATACTTTAGATTTACCTCAAGCATCACAAGTGTGGGCTCTATCACACTTTCTGCCGATGAAGCATTGGTTGCAGCTGCTGTTGCTCCTTGATAATCCCTCATAACCTCATTGTCCATAGCACTGATTCCTGAATTCACTTCTCCGGTTTCAAGCAGGGAACAATTAGAAACAGCAATCCCAGTAGTAGCAATATCAGCAACCCGTCGCTTTTTGTTTCCAATATCAGAGTCATCCCTAGGATGTAATTCCTCATAAAGATGTTCACAATTAGTTTCCATGCTAGTAACCCCACCAACAGTCAACTCTAGGTTGTCACCTTGATCATTACGTTTTGTAGGAGTTCCCTTGTCAACCGATGAGACAATTTTTCCTAGGTCTCCTTGTCCATTGCTACCAATGCTAGATGTTATATGCATAGAATCAGGCATGAAAGCAGGCTTTGCTATCCACAGCCCAGAGCAGTCGTCACGAGTGTATATTTGAGGAGGAGCATACCATTCATGGCGATCAACCATTACAAGGACAGACTATAAACAAATTTAAATCAAATCAACAATATAAAATATGAAGTAGAATAACACATGCATGAACCACATACACAAGAAAAGCACAGCATAAACACATAAGAATATATGTCTTTAGACTTGTCCTGTCCATAGGCTGAAGAACATAAGAGACTGAGGTCAATAGTCAAAATGGAGTTAGAACCCAACCAAAAAGGGTACTCAAATGTATAAAATTAATTCTAAGAAATGTAATAAGAAAAATGCATCTATGTATAAATAAATTTTTGTTTTTTAAGAAAACAACATTTCTTAGTGTACTTGGAGTATTAGTTTAAAAGCAATAGAACATTAAATTCCTTATGTGAACATGTCAAAACAACACTTCATAAGTGTTACAGATTATAGAGATATGCATTGAAAGGATACAGATTGAAGGCTTGGCCATAGGGATTACATTCTCTTGATTATGGGGATTACATTCCCTAATTAGTATTGATATACTTGTATATATATATATGACCCTATTTTGCACATAATGAAGTGTGAAATACAATACCTTTTCTCTTAAGCTTACACGAATTGTGAATTTAGAAAATTCAAGGTTTTTTAGTTATTTACTTCATAATGAATCATACACTAGCCAATTCTCCTAGTTTAAATGGCGATATATTTGCAGACGGCATTCTAGACAGATGGCTAAATGTCCTAATTAATAGTACACCTTTATACCAAAAAAATTGAAACTTCTCTCATGATGTTTTAAGACCAGAATGTTCAATATATTAGTTGGATTTAATAGATAAAGTTTAAAACACTTTGTATAACATACATCATACTTGTAAAGCTGTAATAAGGCTTGATAATAAATAAGAATTAGTTATAGACTTGGAACAGAATAATAGATTGGAGTTTTAAATCAGTTCCTAACATACAATGGTCATAACGCAATAACAAAATTTATGAAAACCAAGTTGCTATATCTATGTATAAATTGATAGTAGAGATAAGTTAGGCTAATAGTTTCCTATTTTGAAGTTGACAAGATCCTTTTACGGTCTAAGGTCCAAGGATTGTAGTTATGCTGGGAAGAACAATTAAGAAACCAACAACTCCACATGTAATAGGTCATGCAATCCACATGGTTAAAAGAGAACTTAAACCATAACCTATATTAGGAAAGAAGCCGAGCTAAGGGGTCTCATTGGCATACTTCAATCAAAACTCAAAATAAAGGATCAGTTGAAGCGTACAAGGTTCAAATGCCCAACCAAAATTTAGCAAGTTTTACCAACACACAACTAGATCTTAGGATAATTGGGTTATCAATGATACTGGAACCTTTTGGCAATCAATCACGAGAAAATTAAGTTTGACACGTAGGCCCACATCCTTGTGCAATGCATGGGTCATGAGTGAGAATATTTCGATAGTAGAGTCATGAATCAGTAGCTGAGAGCTTTTTGATTCTTGGATTTTCTCAACGTTGTCCCTTTTTTCCCTCTTCTTTTATCCTGGAAGTTTTCATAGCTCAAGGGATAAATCCACACTAGGTCCTAAAATCCCAACAGTAATATGTTGCTCTTCCATGACTATCAACTAAGAATTGCAATTCATGAAAATTCAGTCAAAAGGAAACAAATCCAACAAGGCATGACGAGTAAAAGTAGATTCATAGCTCAAGCAAACAAACATCATTTAAACAACTAATGCAAAGAAAAAGGAAAAAAAAAAATGCACCTTTCTTCGATGACGATCCAAGTAGCTTATATATTCTAGTGGTACCCCAGTTCCTCTAGGCAGCTTAGATAGAACTGAAATAAGATCATTGAGATGTGATATTTCCTGACCAGAAAATTTCTTAATGATTGCATGGCGCGGAACTCCAGCTCTAAAGAGCATATACCTGCAGTAGTTAAATTTACAAGTTCCAACACGAATAACCATTAGTAATTAGACAAGAAAACATAAAAGATTCAATTGCAAATTAATATTTTTTTAATAATGATAAGAACAAAATAATTCAAACACTTTGGTCAAATTCCTCAAACGGAAGCATATGGAAACCATCATCGAGCAGGTTTGACATAGAGAATAGGAGAAAAATAAATTAAAACAAAAAAACAATAAAAGTAATACATTAGGGAGCACAAGCGGGGGAACAATTAAAGAGAACTTAATTTAGACAGATTGCAAAATTTAGTCAGATTGCAAGACCCCATGTAGGTATCACAACAAGAGGCATTGCGATTGAAGATGCAAAATTTGGAGAATTAAAATAAAAAAGACTTACCCAGGTTCTGCAACATAAACCAAACCGCAATGGAAGCGAAAATTTCTGGCCTGTTTCAATCAGACGTTAAAAAGGTCTTTGAGATTTTGGCAATGGTGAATTGTGGGCCTATAGAAATGCAGCAACAGGTAACAAAGAATGTAAATATCATTAAATTCTGGTTAGTGATAGCATGTAATTCGCTGACAATTTGATCATAATGAAGAATGAGTACATATTAGGTATTAAAATGTTAGTGTTTACTATGTACTTTCGTATAATAGTTGAAGGTCCTTTTCCTTGACAGTTAGTTTTTGTCAATTTTATGTATTAGTCAATTTTCTTAACAAAGGATAAATTAGTAAGTGATATTTTTAACTTTTCTCACTTAGGTTAGGAATAATTAGTACATTCAGTTCATGAAAAAAAGAAGGAAATGAAAAGAAAGTAAAAAAAAAATGAATTTCAGCTTATTGATGAAATGCTTCTCTCTAAGAACAGTTCTTAGAATTAGAAGTAAGACAATACTTTTATTTGTTCTAAGTGATTCAAGTAATTCTTTGTTTCGTATTATAACATCATAAAGAGTGATTTTATTTCTTCAATACAGAAGTCTGGAAGCATAAAAACCAAAAGCAAAGAGAGTAACCTCTAACTGAGAACTTTGTTGTGGCCCTTTTAATTGTGAGAATTGCAAGTCGGGAAAGCAATTAACATATCAACCGAAGCTAATGCATTGGTACTAGAATCATATATTAATATATCAAATATTTCATAACATCAATATGTGAAATTTGCGAGTTATATATCAGTATCCACCAGTTAAGAGCCTCCTAAACATGGACTACATATAATTTGTTTGCTAAGTATTTTGAGCATATAAGTAAGTTATGACAAGAAAATAGACTGATAAAAATAAAAAAAAAAGTACAATCTAACTAACCTGTTGGTAAGACAAAGGATGTATCACCGCACCACTGACTTCTAAAAAGTGATCAGGGGTTATGGAATGTAAATCCTGAACCTGAGGAATGAATATAAAACATTAATGAAAAGAGACTAATAGAAAAGCTAAATTTTCAAGTACTGAGATGGAAAGTCCAATAATAACCTCATACAATAACCCATCACAAAGAAAATTCTAAGAGTATTTTGGGAACAAATGAGTTCAAAGAAATTTTATGGAATTTTTTAGAGGCATCGCAAATCCTTTATTAGAGATGCTTATATAGTATTAAGTATGTAGAGCTAGTTATATGTTTTAATAATCAACTTCTAATTTGTTTGTTGTCCAAGTTTTAAGGTGTATTCTGTATATATCTGTCAACTCTTCCCTCTTAAATTCTTCATTTAAAAAAAATCAGAGATCTTTGCCGATTTGTATATTAGCTACATACAGTCTGTAGGAAAGCAAATTTCTAGATATCCCAAATATCCTAGAAACTTAAGAGCTTGTTTCTTATCCCGCTATTGTTCCTAATATCTTTGGGGCTTGTTGGTTTGCATTAATTGATGATTGTACTTGGGGCTTTTCATACTGAAAACTAAAATATGATGTTAGCACTGTTATTCCTATTTTTCATTCCATGATTCAAAATTTGTTGATATTATAGAAATAATTAACTTATTCTATAGAGACAATTAGTTGATTCTCTAGAGATAATTAGTTGATATTTTATAAATTAGTGGCTAAATTAATGGGATTTTATTTCTTAGACTAAATAAATTCTCCTCGATTTAAGGAAGTGATTAGGTCTGTATTGTCCTATACATTCCCTGTAATATTCACAAAAAATCAAGAATTACTTTTCCCTCTTTCTTCACGGTATCAATGCCACGACTCTTTCACAATATTTTTTTCTTTCTTCGTTCAAATCAATCCTAAAAGTACTATTGTTTAGCAATGACCAGCAATAGAGAAACTCCTCATCCTTTATCGATGATTTCAGCAGTTCAAGTGTGACTAGTCCTAGTGTTATGACAGGAAACGTACAACGTAACTGTGATCTTCATTGCTAAAACTTGCCCTTTCAATTGATAAATCACAGGTTGAACAACCAAAATACCTAGAATGGTTGCACACAATAAATTTGGCCATTGATGGTAGAGGAAAACTCAACTATTTGACTAGATAAATAACATGATCGACTTTGGATGATCCAAATATGGCAATATGGAGGTTCGAGAATTCTTTGATCACAGCTTCGTTGATTAATTCCATGGAACCTGCAATCAGAAAACCCCATATGTTTTTGCCAACAACAAAAGATGTATGGGATGCGATTCAAGAGATGTATTCAAATATTGAAAATTGTTGACCAGAGATTATTAGCATTGATATTGTTAGTATTGATATTGTTATAATTACACCTATAATCTCTCCTATAATTAAGAGATTTCATAGAGTTAATAGCTAGATTACTTCCTAAATAGTCCTAGGAATTTTGTATATAAACCCTTGTTCCTATGTACACAATAGCATGTAATGAAAAATTATCTTCAACTTTCAACATAGTATCAGAGCCCTATCTAATTCAGGGGCTGTTTTTTTCCGACTGTTCGTTCCAAATAGGAAAGAACACTGGCTGAGTGTGTACTCGCCCAAAAAGCAACATGTTTTTCTTCTCACCACCCACCTAGATTGCTTCAGCTATGACCAACGACTTCCACTGTGAAAGACCCGACATCAACTGCACCGCCACAGTCTCTCTGCCGTTGCCGCGCGTGGGCACCACGCGCCAACCTCCAGCCAGTGTTTCGCCTCAGTTCTTTCTCCACCAGGGTCGCCGGCGTCTTGCCTCTCCTCCAATGGTGTCAGACGTACCTCTTACCTTCTGCCAGTGCCCTTGCTTCCTTGCCTCTCCTCGGTCTATTTTTGTTTCTGGGTCTGTCTGGTTTATTTTTTTCTTTCTAACCATACACCAGAAGCACATATTTGAACAGCTTCTATTTACTCTATTGGCATATTTTTTGTTGGTTGTCCTGAGTAATACTAAAGAAGATGGAGGGAAAGAAGGTAATTCTGTCGAGTTCTAATAAACCTTCACTTCAAATCAGCCCCGTAAAACTTGATGGAACTAATTATCTTGCTTGGTCAAGATCCTGTTTGTTGTTCATCAAAGCTAGAGGATTATAGGGTTACATTAATGATGACAGTAAGAGACTCGACGTCAATAATTCTGATTATAATCAGTGGGAGTCCGAGAATTCTCTCGTCATGTCTTGGCTCATCAATTCAATGAAGCTGGAGATTGCTCGGACATACTTGCTACTTGACACAATGGCAAAGATATGGAAAGTTGCTTCTCTGATCTATTCTCAAATAGATAATAAAGCTCAAATTTTTTATCTTCGTAATAAATTGCACAACACGAAGCAAGGAGATATGAATGTATCACAATATTTTGCAGAGTTATGTTGGTTGTGGCAAGAATTAGACTATTTTCAGGACTTTCAAGCAGAATGCTCAAAAGACGCTGTTAGATTCCAGAAAATGATAGAAGAAGAACTAGTATTTGATTTTTTAGCGGGTCTTAACCCAAAGTATGATCATATACGAGGTATAATACTTGGAAAAGATCCTTTCCCTTCCGTTCAACTCGCACATTCTCTAGTTCAGCAAGCAGAAAATAGGCGAAATGTTATGCTACATACACCTATCATTGAAAAAGCAGCATTAGTAACAAGTTCTACTGAAAAGCCGAAACCTACAAATACCTCATCTAATAATGATCACTTACACTGTGATTATTGAGGAAAATCAAGACATACCCGAGAAACCTGCTGGAAATTGCATAGAAGGCCTAATCAGAGTCGTGGAAAACGAGGCAGCTTAATGGTAAGGAATCAGGCCCACTTGGCTGATGGAAATGAAGTGTCTAAAACAACGTTAGCTAAGGGATTATCCAATGAGGAACTTCAGGCCTTAACACAGCTTCTCTCAAAAACAGACTCTGCTTCCACAGTTGGTGCATCAAACCTTACCAAATTAGGTATTGAGTACTACAATTCTAAAGATAATCCTTGGATTATAGACTCTGGAGCTAACAGACATATGATAGGCTCTCAAAAGAAATTTTTAACATACTATCATGGAAACAATAGGGATAATGTTAGAATAGCAGATGAGTCTTTTACTTCTATATCTGGTATAGGTTTTGTTAACTGTACTCCCAATATTACCATATCCTCAGCACTTCACGTACCCTATTTTCCTATTAATCTTCTCTCTGTCAGTTCTATCACTAAGGATCTTAATTGAAAAGTTGAATTTTTTCCTGACTATTGTGTTCTTCAGGACCTTCACACAGGACAGAGGATTGGAACTGGTATACTGCAGGATGGCTTATATGTCTTGGAAGAAGGGCGCCTGACAGTTGCACATCAAGCGTTTTTTGGAAATGATGTGATTAATAAGGAAACTCTACAGCGGCATAGGCGGTTAGGACATCCCTCGTTTTTTGTTCTAGTAAAACTTTATCCAAACTTATTTAAAAGAACTTCTTTTAATCAAGGGATTTCTGCTATAGACTTCTAGATATAGTTTAGTTCATATTGATACCTATTTTCCTACTTTGACAAGAATGAGCGCAATGAAGGTTGACTAAGGCAACAATGAAGGCTTTTTCTGGAACTTCTCAAATCACTGTTTCCATCCCAGATGAATCTGTCTCTGTTCAGAAAATTGGGGAACTACAAAATGTTCGTGCCTCCAACAGACTTAATGAAAAGAATTACCTCAAGTGGTCACTCCTTGTTCGCACCTATCTCAAAGGTAAAGGGTAGCTTGATCACCTGCTAAGATCAGGACCTGCAACAGGGAATTTAGCAACAGAAACATGGGAAGAAGAGGACTCCATGTTCATGTCATGGTTGTGGGACTCCATGGAACCTTCAATCAGTGATACGTGCAAGCTTTTAACCACTGTAAAGGAGATTTGGGACTGTGTTCAACGTATGTATTCAAAGGCATGCAATGCTGCTCAAATCTATGAAATTAAGATCAAAGCCCATGCCACCAAGCAAGGAGACAAATCAGTCACAAAATATGCTAATACTCTGCAAACTTTGTGGCAAGAACTTGGCCATTATCAGGTCATTGAGATGAAAAGTCCTGAAGATGTTTTTCTGAAAAGTTTCATAGAAAAAGAGCGTATTTATGATTTCTTGGCTGGATTAAACCCTGAATTTGATCAAGTCAGGGTTCAAATTCCTGGAAGGGAGTCCATACCCTCACTAGAAGAGGTTATTTCCCTGATTAGAGCAGAGGAGAGCAGAAGAAACATGACAATTGAGCCCCAGAAGATGGATGGGTCAGCAATGGCGATAAAGGCAGATAAACAAGACAAAGAAAGGAGTGATCAAGCCCAGCCTAAGCAATCTGGAAAGGGCAACTTGTGGAAGGAAAATAAGGATAATCTATGGTGCACTTACTGCAAAAAACCGAGACACACAAAGGAGACCTGCTGGAAATTGAATGGGAAGCCACCAAGTCGTGAATGGGGAAATCAAGGAGGTCAATCACGACCACAGGCACATTCGGCTGAACAGAAGGAAGATGAAGAAAATCCAGCAACAGGAAGTCTTAGCAATAAAGAGATTGAGAAATTAAGAGGTTTGTTGAGTTCCTTTGGACAACCGAAAGGTACATGTTCCCTTGCTCTCTCAGGTAAACCTACATTCTCTTTGTATACGGACACCTCAGAAATTAAGTGTTACAATAGCCCTTGGATTATAGACTCCGGGGCCACAGACCACATAAGCCCTATATCACAGCTTTTTCACACATACAACCCTAGTCCAAGTAATAGGAAAATCATAGTTGCCAATGGAGAAGTAGCCACTGTTGCCAGTTATGGAGACATAAAATTGAGCCCTACACTCACTCTAAAAAATGCCCTACATGTACCAAAATTATCAGCCAATCTAATCTCTATCCAAAGGTTTACTAATGACCTTAATTGTGTTGCCATTTTTTCTCCTTCTTGCTATGTTTTTCAGGACTAGGACAAGGGGAAGAGGATTGGACTTGCTAAGGAATGGAATGGTCTCTATCACCTTGAACCATATCAAAAAGCTAAGATAAATACACCTTCATCCTTCCTTAGTTCTTCGAATAAAGATTCCATTTGGTTGCACCATCTCCTTCTAGGTCATCCATCATTTAGAGTTCTAAAAACTATGTTTCCCCACTTGTTTCAACGATTAGATATCTCTGAATTTCATTGAGAAACTTGTGAATTGGAAAAATATACTCGTGTATCATTTCCTAGTACTAATAAAAGAGCTTCTCATCATTTTCATGTGATTCATAGTGACATATAGGGTCCATCCACTATACCCAATATTTCTGGAGCCCGTTGGTTTGTCTCTTTGATTGATGATTGTACTCGGGTTACATGGCTATTTCTCCTTAAACCAAAATCTGATGTAGGGACTATTATTCCAAATTTTCATTCAATGATTCAAAATCAATTTGGGGTAAAGATAAAAGGTTTTTAGAACAGACAATGCTAGAGAATATTTTATTGGGGTGAAGTAGTTATTAATGCCACCTATATGATCAATAGACTACCCTCATGTGTTCTAGACAATAAGAGTCATCTTGAGCTCCTAAATTCTTTTTACCCTCATTTTAGAACTTCCAATGGACTCACTCCTAGGGTATATGGGTGTTGTTACGGTCTAATTGTCCCACATCGGTAATAAAAGAGACTGATGTGAGATTTATAAACTTATGGGCTCTCCCACCCTTCAAGCTAGCTTTTGGGGCTGGTTCTCCCATAAGACTTGTAACAGGTGCACTATTTTTCTTCATGTCCATAGCCAAAATCGGGGGAAGCTTGATCCTAGGACCATTAAGTGTGTGTTTCTAGGATACTCATCAACTCAAAAGGGATACAAGTGTTACAATCCGTCTACAAGAAAGACCTATATCTCAACTGATGTCACTTTCTCATAGTGCAAATTCTTCTTCTCAAAGTCCTATCTTCAGTATAATGGAAGATAGTCCTTGCAGTTCCTTCGAACCAATAAATACCCTAGACCTCGCTCGTACTCCAACTCCTGTGAACTCAACCCAACCAAATTCTATCAGCATCACAAAACCTGAGCTAACTCCCATCCTAGCCAAAACCCCCCACAAGTTGCCAAGTTTTCCTCAAGTATACTCAAGGAGAAAAGACATTCCAACACCATAGCAAACTCAAAACATTCCACCGAACCAAACTCCAGACATTCCAGCACTGAAGCAAGTTCAAGAAACAACTCCTAGTCCTGGAAATGAGATCACCGTGAGTCCTCAACCATACTCAAATATCCAAACAGGTAAACATTCCAATAATCCAAGTGATGATTTAGACCTTCCTATTGCTGTTAGAAAAGGAACTAGAGAATGCACTCATCGACTACTCTATCCACTTTCCCATTATATCTCCTTCAAACACCTCTCACCTACCCATAAAAGGTTTATTATGAGTTTAAATACAATTGCTAATCCTAACACTGTTTCTGAGGCCTTATCAAAAAAGGAATGGAGAGATGCTATGAGAGAAGAAATGAATGCTTTGGAGAAGAATCATACGGAGGTTATTGACAAACCGAGGGGGAAGAACATTGTTGACTGGAAGTGGATCTACACACTAAAATGCAAGGTCGATGGCTCCTTAGAGAGACACAAAACTAGGTTGGTAGCTAAAGGATACACTCAGAACTATGAAGTGGATTATCAGAAGACATTTTCCCCAGTTGTGAAGATGAACACAGTAAGGATCTTGTTGTCCTTGGCAGCTCATTTTGACTGGCAGCTTCTTCAGTATGACGTTAAGAATGCTTTTCTTCACGGAGATCTCAATGAAGAAATATACATGAATGTTCCACCCGGATTTACAGAAGATACAGGTAACAAGGTGTGTAAATTGAGAAAGGCTCTCTACGGACTAAAACAATCTTCAAGAACTTGGTTTGGTAGGTTTGCAAAAGTGATGAAAGAATCAGGATATAAGCAGAGTCAAGGGGATCATAATATTTTCCTAAAACACTCAAAAACAAGAGGGGTGACTATTATTTTGGTCTACATGGATGACATTATAATGACGGGAAATGATGAAAAAGAGAAGCTAGAATCGAAGCGGAAATTGTTAAAGGAATTTGAGATAAAAGACATAGGAAAACTAAAGTATTTCCTCGGTATTGAAGCAGCATATTCAAAGCAAGGGATATTATCTCTCAACAAAAATATGTTGCAGATTTATTAATGGAAACTGGGAAAATTGGGTGCAAACCAATGTCTACTCCAATGGATTCAAATTACAAACTTGGAGAAGTAAAGCAAGAACTGGCAATAGACAAGAACATGTATCAACAACTAGCGGGCAAGTTAATATATTTGGCACATACTCGGCCAAATATAGCACATTCGATAAGTGTAATCAGTCAATTTATGCATGACCCAAGAGAATCTCATCTTCAAGTTGTCTACCAAGTCCTACATTACTTGAAAGGCAGTCCAAGCAAGGGAATATTGTTTAAAAAGGGCCATACACTATCCTTAGAAATCTACACAGATGTAGACAATGCAGGATCTCCAGTTGACAGAAGATCAACAACAAGCTACAACATGTTTCTTGGAGGCAATCTAGTTACATGGAGAAGTAAAAAACAAAATGTTGTGGCTCAATCATCAGCAAAATCTGAATTCAGGGCTATTGCACAGGGACTATGTGAACTATTATGGCTGAAGATCATTCTTGATGATTTAAAAATCAAATGGGAAGGTCCTATGAAGCTCTATTGTGACAAGAAGTCTGCAATTAGCATAGCATATAATCCTGTACAACATGACAGGACAAAGCATATTGAGATTGACAGACATTTCATCAAAGAAAAGCTGGAAAAAGGACTAGTGTGTATGTCTTATGTTCCTTCGGATCATCAACTAGCAGATGTTCTAACCAAAGGGCAAAATGCTTCAAGATTTCATGATCTTATATGCAAGCTAGGAATGGAAGACATCTATTCCCCAGCTTGAGGGGGAGTGTTGAAGAACAGAAATTTAGATAGGATCAATCTTATGAGATGAGATAAGATCAATCTTATGGGATAAGATTATTAGAAACAAAAATCCCTATAATCAAGGGATTTCTGCTATAGACTTCTAGATATAGTTTAGTTCATATTGATACCTATTTTCCTACTAGTTAAGTTGTATATATGTATGTATCCGTGTATATTAAATACAAGATAAGTTTTTCTTGGAAATCTTAACACTTACAAGAACTTGAGTGAAACACTCAAGCTCTCCTCCAAGAGAGAGAAATCAAGTTTTTGAATTCTTAGCCTCACTATGGAACATGATTGCATTTGAGTTCATGTTCTTGGAAAAGAAACTCTCACATCACTTCATGAAACTCCCTCAACTATTTAATGTAGGAAAGTTGTCTAGCTTTGAGGTTGGAGGTTGATCCGAACACTATTATGGAATTAGAACTACAAGTTCAAGCAACACTTACCAAATAAAAACATTCTAAAGCAAGTATTTCTGATTTGGATGTTTTTCCCAACCTATGTTAATAAAAAAATAAAGATCATTTTTTATGCATTTCAAATTAATAAAAGTTAACCAATGGCGGCCAAATACAGTTGCACATCATTGCAATTATTTATTGTAATATTTCTTCAAATAACATACATGAGACTCATAATTTCAAAGGCTTTGATTTGTTTGCACATACCAAACTTAAGTGTGAAAAAAAAAAGATGATCTCAATTTATATATGACAACCTTAAGACCAATGTATACCAATCTTAGTCACAAACAAAGCATATAAATCACCTTTTGAGACACTAATTTTTAAAGGTATTTGATAGTTCTTGGTCACTGCATCTTTCTTTCTTGTTTTCATGCACAATGAAAAAGCTAATCAAAATTAACTTACTGTCGTTACCATTTATTGTCCACAACATTTGTATAAGGCATATCATCAAACTAGCAGTGGTTATGATACCATAATAAAATAGGCCTAACTCCTCAAGGTGCACCTTAAAGAGAGATGGCTGCCTAAGTCTTATAAGCCTTATTAGGATATTACTCTAAGTTGTTGTAGAATATAATAATGATTAATTACGAGCAGCTCCTCTATTTTTATGCATGCAAGATAGACAATTGAAAACAACATATAACTTTACAATGCCTCAATATATTCCCAGTATTAAAAATCACTCTAAATCTATGCAGTTTACAATCTACACACTTAAGTTTCACACTAAAATGGGGAAAGAATAAATAGTCAAGGGTTTTCATATAAGCTTACAAGATTTCATACTTATAAATTCTCTTCTTTCTAATTAGAATATTATTTCATCCATTTTAAGTCTCACCCAAAAGTTTAAGTTTCTTTCATTAACGGTTTGCTAGCATCTCCAAATGAAGATATCTTACCAAATAATTGTGATGCATACAATCTAATAAGCATAACTATTAGGCATAGATCTCACCATCAAGTTTAATGTGATCGATTTCCCACCCCTTTCAATCTCCAACTCAATCTTTTGGCCAACACCATCATCAAGTATAGTCTCTAACTTGAGAAATTGAGTTATTACCTACAACATGAACACAGTGAACAGAGATAACAAATAAGTAAAGATAACAAGTGCAAAATACATTAAAGAAGCTACCACTTAATAAAGAAAGAAACACAAAGGGCATCTAATGGAGATGCTAATTCATGGTTTCGATACTTTGTGTCATTTGCATTAGTAATCTAATTAGCTTTGTTAAATAAAGGATAAGATTAAGAACTATAGTATTGATACAAGCAGTATTATGACTTTTTGAGAAGATCATATTTTGTGATAAAATATTACCCGACTATCTCAAGTTTTTGAACCTCAATCACTTTGAGTCTCCTTCTCCCGGTTCTCCCCATAAATACATTTTCTCCCATCCCATTAAACGTTGTCTATGTTCTTAATATTATCAAATATTGAGTGAGAAAAGAGTAGCGAGACCACCAGTTTCTGCTCATAGAAAAGCAAAATAGGGAATAGAGTAGCTTATGCAAAAAAGGAGACAATAAGATGTCTTATCATTAAAAACGTTTTAGCCATCAAATTATAATAAGACTAGTGCTAGTTGTTCAAAAAAGTACACGTTAATTAAATCATATACTAATACTATTATTCCAAAAAAGAACACCTATAATAAAAGACCAATACTAATATTTTTAAGAATCACATCTAAACTAATCTAATATAGAATATTAAATAATACTGCTATTTTGGATATTGTTGAGAGTAAGGGTATTCTAATCAATTTTGTCATTATGTAACACATTTATATAATAGAAACAGAGACAAGTTAAGAATGAAAATGACTCTTTAACTATTTCATTATGCTCATTAGTGTATATATACATACATGTTCACTAAGATAAATAGAAAAGAAATCTATACTCTCCTAAGTTAGTATTGTTAGAGCTGTGTGTAAATGACTACAATCTATAATTATAATCGAAAAAAGTTGCTAAATAATAGAAAATCACAATCTCTCTTAGTATGTGATTCCTTAGTTGACTTGTGTGATTTTCTTAGTTGACTTTCCAACGCCCTTCCTCAAGCTAGTAAATAGATATCTACCATTCTCAAGTCACCAATTAATGATCAAACCTTGATTTAGCCATTTCCTCGGTAAATATCACCCTTCCTTGGGCTAGTAAATAGATATCTACCATTCTCAAATCACCAATTAATGATCAAACCTTGATTTAGCCATTGCCTTGGTAAATATATCAGCTTCTTGTGTTATTGTAGGTAAATGAGTGAGCTTTATCCGCCAATCTTCAATTTCTCTTTTTAGGAAACTTAAATCAATTCTGACAATCTTTAAACAATCATGGTGTATAGGATTATTGACAATGCTAATAGTTAACTAGCCATCACTATACAGCATTGTAGGATATGCAAGTGGTGTTTGTATATCTTCCATCAGTCTTTTCAGCCAAATGTTCACAAATTATTGAGGCAATTGCTCTAAACTCTGTTTCACAACTAATAAATGCAGCTACTTCTCCAGCCAATAGCAATTATTGTTTGTACCTTTGATAATACTTCTGCCAGTCCTTGGATACTAAACTCTTGAGCTATTGTTCATATCATCGATAACTATTCCCTTTATACTTGCTTTGATATCGCAATGTCACTATTTCTGACGTTCTACCACATTAGTTTGTGGCATCGGAATAGCCTCTCCCATACACACTTTACAATTGCCTTTTGTTTTGTTTGTCTGACATTGTTCCATTAGGCTTATTTACGTTAATCAATAACTCATTCCTTAATTGTTCTATGACTTCTCTTCGTCTTTTACTTGCATGTAGGATCTGAAGACTAAGAAGATGATTGGCATTGGTTAAGAACAACAAGAGCTATATTAATTATCTAGACATAACCTCCACCACATGCCTATAAGATTCTATTTTCACTCTCTTGCATTTTATTTGAATGAGTTGTTTTTTATAAGTCTTTCACATGTACAGTGAAATTATGAAGATTGACTTGTCCTTTCGTTTTTCTATACCAAAAAAAATTCCTTTCTATAATTTAACTTGATTAATGTTTGGGATGATGAGCTTAAAGTATATAGAAGAAATAAAAAGGAAAAATTAGTCGACTATAAGCCTTAATTTGGTGGGATGAGAATTGGGAATTGATTTTTTGAGAAAGGATTGGGAATTGAGTTGATAACAAAGATAAGGGCTAAAATCTAGAATATGTTAGGATTCCTTATTAGATAAGAAGTAGTAGTGAGTTAAATATATTATTCTATTTTAGATCAGAGTAGTTAATAGCGGGCGATCGTGGCGCTATCGCGGAGGAGCAGAGCGGAGCGGCACCTATCCGCTACAGAGACCCTTGTAGCGAAGCGGTTTGGTGTCGCGGTAAAAGTGGCGCTAAAGCGGCCGCGATTTGCGGCAGATCGCGGATTATAGCGGCCGCTATTTCATTCTGCCGGTTAAGCCCTCCTAGCACCACTTTCTTCACCTCAGTCTCCACTTTCTCCGGCTTCGCAGAAGTCAACGAAGGTGACGACGCGCCACCGCAAATAGCTGGAGTAGTTAGGTCCTCAGTAT
>JAOQMQ010000002.1:24915110-24927979 GCA_027563845.1 Erythroxylum subrotundum
AAGGGTTCTCCATATTCCAAAACTGTCGGCTAGCCTACTTTCTATTCAAAAGCTTACCCATGATCTTAAATGTTATGTTACTTTCTTTCCTTCTCACTGTGTTTTTCAAGATCAGGTCTCGAGGAGGAGGATTGGACTTGCTAAAGAAAGGGGTGGTCTCAACCTACTTGAATTGCCTCAAAGGGTTAGGAGCAACCTATCTTTGTCATTTCTCAATTCCTCAAATAAAGATATTGTTGATATACTAAACAATTGTATTTGGATGCACCGCCTTTGTTCATGTTCATAACCAACATAGAGACAAACTAGACCTCCGAGCCATCAAATGTGTCTTCCTCGATTACTCACCTACTCAAAAGGGATACAAGTGTTACAATCCATCATCTAGGAAATTTTATATCTCTACAGATGACACCTTCACAGAAAAGACACCTTTTTTCTCCAATTCCTCTATTCAGGGGGAGATTTCAATGATAGAAGATAGCACTTATGAGTCTTTTGAGCCACTTAAAACCCTTGACCTTCCTCCTGCTTCAGCTCGTAATGTTGAAACAACCGAGCCATCTGAACCAATTACATCTGAGTTCCCCAACTCTACTACTGAACCTGTGTCATCGCATGTCCCAACCAGCGTTACTCAGGTGTATTCAAGGAGGAAGGTCGTTCCAGAACTAACACAGGTCCAAGAATCTAACTCAGACTCTGGATATGAAATCATGGTGAGATTTGACTCACCTTTACACACAATTTTTTGAACCTATTGCTGTTAGGAAAGGAGCTAGAGAATGCACTAAACGACCACTTTATCCTTTATCTCACCATGTTTCTCTTAAGCGCCTGTCACCAACCTACCAAAACTTCATTGTGAGTTTAAATACCATAATTATCCCTAACACCATTTCTAAGGCATTGTCAAAAAGGGAATGGAAGGATGCTATGAGCGAGGAGATGAATGCATTGGAAAAGAATAGAACATGGGAGATTGTTGATAAACCAAAAGGGAAAAGCATTGTTGAGCGTAAGTGGATTTTCACACCCAAATATAAGGCTGATGGATCTCTTGAGAGATATAAAGCTAGATTGGTGGCCAAAGGGTACACTCAAACCTATGGTATTAATTATCAAGAGACTTTTGCCCCAATTGCAAAGATGACCACTGTGAGAATTCTGTTATCATTGGCTGCCCACTTTAATTGGCACCTCCTACAATATGATGTTAAGAATGCATTTCTCCATGGAGACTTAGATGAAGAAATCTATATGAACATCCCACCAGGATTTGAGGGAGACACGGGTAACAAAGATTGCAAGCTGAGGAAGGCCCTTTATTGGGAAACTAAGGTACTTCCTCGGTATTGAGGTGGCATATTCCACACAAGGGATTTTTATATCTCAACATAAGTATGTGACTAATTTGTTGGTAGAAACAGGGAAGATTGGGTGTAAGCCAGTCTCTACACCAATGGATCCAAACCAGAAGTTTGAAGAAGCTAAAGAAGAACCAGTTGTTGATAAAAGGATGTATCAAAGACTAGTCGGTAGACTCACATATCTTGCTCACACTGGGCCAAACATAGCATACTCGGTAAGCATGATCAGTCAATTCATGCATGATCCAAGAGAGCCTCATCTTCAAGCTACTTATAAGGTGCTATATTACTTGAAAGGCAGTCCGGGAAAAGGAATTTTGTTCAAAAAAAGCAATACTCTTGCTTTAGAAGCTTACACCGATGCTGACTATGCAAGTTCCATAGTGGATAGAAGATCAACTACAGGGTACTTTATGTTTCTTGGAGGAATTTTGGTTACGTGGAGGAGCAAGAAGCAGAATGTGGTGGCAAGGTCATCTGCAGGATCAGAATTTAGGGCTATTACTCAAGGATTGTGTGAACTACTCTGGCTGAAGATTATTCTAGATGATTTGAGAGTCAATGGAACGCCCCTATGAAACTCTATTGTGACAATAAGTCAGCCATCAATATTGCTCATAATCCTATACAACACGATAGGACAAAGCATATTGAGATTGATAGACATTTCGTTAAATAAAAATTCAGAAGAATGGTTAGTGTGTATGTCCTATGTTCCATCAAAACGTCAAGTAGCTGATGTTTGAACAAAGGGGCTGAACAGTTCAAGTTTTCATGATCTTGTATACAAGCTGGGAATGGAAGACATCTATTCCTAAGCTTGAGGGGGAGTGTTTGGATACTAAAAGTTGTAAATAGATTATACTTAGATATAGATAGGCTATAAATAGATAAGATAAGATAAGTTTGAAATCCCTTAAATTAAGAGATTACATTAGATAGCTTTAGATAACTTTCCAGAGTTAAATTCCTACTTGTAATGTCTTATATATGGTTGTATAATCCTATTCAATATAGGAGAATATAGGAAAATTCTTTCGCAAAAATAAAATAGGTTCAGATCCTAGGATTTAATACATACCTACATAACCTCTTATTTGTATCAATTAGTATTATTAATTTGTTTAGTTGAGAACCCAAGAAAAATTTTTAACTTATAAGGGTAATGTAGAAAGAACAATCATGGGGAAAACAAACAATCATGCAAATATAGCATACTTACTCGTTCTAAGGGTAAGAAAAATGCTGAGGCACTTGAAGTCTTGCTCCCTGCATTCAAGGCCACGGCCCTACCTTGCCAATCAATTACTGGAGAACCACTTGACCCACCCTTAGTTCCAGATGCCGCCTAGGAGTGAACGAGACTAAGTCAAAAACCATGCTCTCCTCAACTTGACGAGTTCAACTTCAAGTTGCAAGTTGCAAGTGTCAAAGTAATATGCCATTGTTGCATAAATAAAGTTAACGAGTACACCTGAGAAAATGTTTGAAGAAATACAACACCATCTAGATGCATCATTTAACAACCTAAATTGATTATGGTATCTATAAATGCAAATGCATATGTGAAAACTCATTAGCTTCTAACTCTAGTACTATGAAGCATTTACATGAAAGGACTATAATTTGAGCCAATGACATATACTAGCTTCATTTTTCTAAAAGACACCTCTTTCAGTAGGGTTAAAGACTAGTTAGATATACATGGAAAGAGAGAGGGAGAGAGAGATGAAGAGAGAGAGAAGCACCACCGTTGTTGTTTGGATCACAAATTGTGAGCATATCCTAGATTTACTCAAACAACACATGGCAAATAGTACTTTCCAAACACAAAAGGAAACAACTTTACGGACACATGTAAGGTATTTGACAAGATATGGAACCTGTGGAAAAAATGCAAGTCTAAAGATATCACTGAGTGTTAACATTTAGGATCAATAAAACTCTTCCATATATTACAAGTTAAAATGCTTATTAAACCATTCCAAGATCTATATATGGTAAATGAAGAAACCCATAACTTTCTCAATGGCATAACATGAATCTCATATTAGTTTCACATTGCAAATCTGCACCCATAATTTCTACTACCTATTATTATATTTATAACGTTCTAACTTTGATTTTGTAATCTAGTTCTTGACACCACATTTGCCTCTTGGCAGGTTTAGCTAATTCTCATCTAACCAAACAGCACCTTTTCCTACGTATGTTTGCAACACCATAATTGCAAAATCACATCATAGTTAAAAGAAGGGTGCAAGAACCTAAGTACAAATGACAACAACTTAATCCAAACAAGTGATTATCAGGTCATTGTTAACAAAGGCTTTTGAGAGATAATTTTATTGGAGATTCTAGAAAAGAAAAATAACACAATAAAATTGTTGCACATCCTGAGATAAACAACTTACTTGCATGTAGAATGTATTGAAATCATTATAACCATCCCTGCACCAAATACAATTAAATGGTAGATAAATGTTCTAGTAAGGATCAAGAATAAAAAATGATAAAGCAGATATGATCATTTCATATGGGCAACAACTTTGATAAGTGTATAACATAAAAATGAAAAATCTTAACAACATTATCTGATAGTTAAACCCAATTGCAATACATTCAACAGAGAATCAAGAACTGTAAGTCATACTTTTTGTAATGAGGTGCGTCTCTATCTAAACGAGCAAGAGTACCAGCTAGAATTGAAACCTGCAAATAGCATTCAAACCCACAAAAGTTGAACCAAGACAAAGACAAAAAGCAAGGAATCAGACACAAAGGAGCATGATTGACATTAGGCAACGATTAAGTGCTATAGTAATGTAACTTGAAAAAACCAAGTATGAATAAGCCACAACAACAAAGGTCCATATAAATCACCTAAGATATAATGGCATTATAGATCAATAAAAGAAGGAATCCACTTAAATAGCATGCTTGTCTTAACACCTATTAATTAATCTCAACTATTATCATGAATGTGCACCACTAATCATAACATAGGCATTTTCCTACTAAGGATGGACCACTAAGTCTCTAAGTACATCTTTGTTCTTACCAACTCTTGACTGATTTAGCAACATTTGGAAAAGATAACAAGAATTACAACCCAACCTCCAAAAAGGGTATATGATAAATTAATGTTTAATCAATTATCAATATCCCCATAATATTTTAGTGTGAGCAAACAAAATAAACTCCATTGAAGATTAATCAATTCAAAGTTTGAGAGTGGATAAAAATGGATCCAAAAAATACTTAGATACCATACTTAACCTCCAAGTTAATCATGAAGCCTAAGAAATTAAAAACATAGATAAATATATGACCAGACATTAAAATTGTAACAATGTAAAATGAAAGAGAAAGTTGTAATCATTATAAATACTTCTACACCACTGTCAAAACCCTAATTTGAAGCCCAATGCAAGCAACCCAAAGACAGGGAATAAGAAATTCAAAGCATAAATAAATATACGACCTGACATTAGAATGTAACACACTATTACAAGAAAGAGAACCTTGTACTACTGATACTCACCTTTTCACCACTATCATTTCCCACAACCCTAATTTCAAGCCCAACGCAAGCAATCTCAGGAGCAAGTGGAATTTCCTCATAGTTCAAAAACTGAATTGCACCAGGATCGTAATGAAAGAAGCCAAAATCATGAACCTAAGAAAAAAAGTTATGAAAAATGCTTAGTATTTATAACTAACTAATGCTAATGGTAAGAATCCATTGACAATGACTATCCGTATAATATAGTACAGATAAGAGAAGAGAAAGGAATGTACACTGACGTCAATTACAGCCTAAACACAATGTCATCAAGTCCTAATTCAAATCAAATAAAAATTTTCCTATGGAAATCTAACAATATTTCAATTTTTTAAATGCACATAAGAGTTGAACTAATATTTATTCAATAGTATCACAATAAGTATATGAAGAAAAGCTCAATGGTTATAATATTATACGGTTACAATGTATAGCACCAACAACACAAGTAAAGCACAAATCAAAAATACAAATGGGAAAGGGGACAAATATTTCACAAGGAAGTAATAAACTTGTACAAAAACAATCAAGTCAAATAAACGACATTACCCTAGGTGTCAACTTATTAACTTACATTAGCAAGGCAATACAAATTACTAAAAATTAACAATATAGACCATATATTCTTATCAAAGGCATGACATAACAATACTAACTTCCATAAAAAGACAACAATAAGCGACTTCTACTTCCATAAGATTTGCGTAAGTGATTTCATGCAATAAATTTCTTTTATTCCCCCGAACTATTTACACAAAGGGATTGAACATGGAAGGCTCAAAAAGAAAATAGCATGTGAAGTTCTCTTCCTTCATACCTTTGGGTAAATAAAAGAAGGTAGCATGTCTTATCTACACACTCCGTTTTATCTTTTCATGTTATTTCTTTGGCTCATCATTATGCTCTAAAAGATTGCATCATTTAGCCCAAATAGTCGTTTACCTTCCTCTGTTTCTAATTAACTATGACCTCTTTTGATAACAATATGGAAGGTTGTCCTGACTTGTTATAAAAAAATTCAGAGATGCATTTCCTTTATTCCACTTATGAACTATGGAATTAATTATTTGAATTCCTAACAATTCACAGTAACTTCATGCATTGTTGAATTTAAGATCAGGGAAGCACGGTGCTTGAGCATAATGAGTTCCAATTGTCTTAGCACATACATTATATTGGAAGAGAACTGTACTTCAAACCTTTTTAGCAAAATTAGCACTTGGAATGACATAAACACTCTGTAGAGAAATCCAAAAGACAATCTCGTTGCTTTAAAAAAAAAAAGGATACTGAGACTCGGTCCATGAGTTTCATTCAAGGTCCCAGATGTCTCACAAATCTGTGAACAGCAGAGTTATACAATATTGATAAGCGATATTGATAAGAGAGAAAGAAGATTTCACTTACAGGATCTCTATAGATGGGATGCACAGGAATTTCTTCTCGATTGAGAAACATGGCCTCTGCAACTACAGGACCTGTAATGTGCGAAGAGTCCATCAAACACACGTTAAAACAACCAAAAACTGAATCTTTATTTTTAAAGATTGAAAACGAAAAAAGAAAAGGGGGGAATGGGTGGTACCGGGTTTGACAACATGACGATTGGTAAGAATGATTCCGCGGCGCTTGTCGACAACAAACCCAGTGGCATGGCTAGCGCCAGCGGGCTCAGTGTCGAAGGCCCGGCAAGCGGTGGTGCGAAGGACGACGACAGCAGGGACAACCTTATTGAGAGCTTTACGCCAGTCCTCGGCGGTGGCCACGTTCTCTTGAAAAGAGGGGTTCACCTCCGTTGGAAGCTCCGATCCCAATCTCTCCTCCTCCACGGGCTCTCCCATTTTCGATTCTTTTGCTATCTAAAAAAGAACCACAGCCACACACCCCCTGAGAGCAAGAGGGGTTTGCCAGGAGTGCTGAGTAAAGCCAAGGTTTGTTTGAATGCTGCTGAAAGACTTTTCCAAGTAAACGCTCTTTCCTCCACAGATAAGCAATAGTCAATAAGCATTTTCTAAAATAAAAGCAAAATCATTTTCTATCGTTAGACCTGAATTACAAGGAACTAATTGGTATAAGGATTTACCCTCGCGAGTTACTTAAAAGCAAAATCATTTTCTATCGTTAGACCTGAATTACAAGGAACTAATTGGTATAAGGATTTACCCTCGCGAGTTACTTGTCAAATTCACTTAATCCTCTGAAAGCTCCAGATGATGGTTTCAATCGAAACGTGGCCAGTTACCAAAGAAAATGATTCTTTAGACGCAGAAAATTGTTTAGTGAAATCTTTATCACTTTGATATTTAAAGAAGGAGAGCATAAACATTTCAGTGGCTTTCGTCCTATTGCATGTTAGCAGAAACATTTTAGTGACTATTGCATGTTATAATTCTTCTGCCCTGTTGCATGTTATAATCCGAGATCTTAGAAAAAGAGTGAAGAAAGTTCTGCACAATCACATTGGTCATACTCACGGGGCTTATATTCCTAGTAGAGCAATATGGGATAACATCTTTCTGATGCAGGAATTGCTAAAGAATTACTAATATCTTCCATCACTGGCTTTACCAAACAACAGCTTCTGATCACCTACCTTAGAATCAACATTTCTTAATGTAGGATCACATGTGGTGACTTCAAACCCTTAATTGAGAAGATTCAAGATAGAATTACAAGATGGAATTTAAAAGCTATATCAGTGGCTGGGAGAGCTCAGTTGATTTCAACGGTTCTTAACTCCATTAATGAGCAATGGGCATCCCTTATGGTTTTTCCTTAAGCTCTCATTAAATCCATGGATAAATTACTCAAGAAGTTTCTTCGGTCTGGTAACAATGCAAAAGGATATAAGGCTACCATTAGTTGGGCCAAGATGGGGCTTAGCGTGATTCCTTTAAAAACTCACAATTTGGTAATGCTCACCAAGAGGCTTTGGAGATTCAGATTCATGTATGATAAGGAGTACTTAAGGATTAATTGGGTGCATGAATATTATATTAAAAGCCAAAAATATATGGAGTTTCAAGCTCACAAACTTAGCCTATACCCTTATGAAGCATATTGTCAAAACTAGACATAGAGAGATTAAAAGTCTCCAAATAACTTGGGGATGGCAATAACACCTACTTCTAGGCTGATAACTAGAGTTTAATGGGACCTTTAGAGCATACTGTGAAGCTTGGACCATTTAGAAATTTCATTCAAGGTATTTAAACAATTGCTATGGCTTTTGAGCATAAACATGACATTCTTCATATGCTCACAAATCCTCTTTTGTATAATGAGATCAACAACATCAATTTGGTAGTGATAAAGAGGACATGATTTTTTGGAAATCATCCACCAGCGGTATGATTTATAACAAGTCATGAAGAAATTCTATCAAGTGTTTGCACTAAGGTGCCTTGGCATAAAATGGGTGTGGTATATATGTTACCTTGTGCTTCTATTACAATATAAAAAATCATTAAAGAGAAACTCCCCACCATTGATGGAATCAACAAATTCTTAATTGTTCCTAATTGTTGTGCTCTGTGTAAGGATGCCTTAGTATTCTACACTTATTTTTCAAATGCCAATTCACTAATGTTCCCTAGAAATAGATATTTTCTAATGATTGGCATTAAATTGTTCTATGGAACTCAGACATGGTGAGTAAAAATGATGCATTTATTTGGTGTTACTACATAGCCTTATCATACTTAGTTCAAGTCATTTAAGATGAAAGGAACAAGTGAATCTTCTACAACACAGTTTAAAATTAGTTTTTATAAGGATATGCTATATAAAATTAGATTTCATATCAGTCTCTTTATAAGCAAAATTCAAGTGACATCTTAAAGGCAATTTGTGGAATATCTAGCTAGAGATTAGATAGTCCAGTTTATAGTCCAAGCAATTTTTAGGAACATATTACCTTTAATGATTGGTTTTGTTTCTTATCCAGGCCTTGATGGTCTTTGCACCGCTTTATTTCAATGTTGATGATAGCTTGTAAGGCTTAATTTCAATTTTTATATTCTTCAAAAACTTATAGTGGGTAGAAACTCAGATAATTTCGTCTTAATATTCAAGTGGTATTGGTTTAGTGGGAAGTAATTTTGGCATCTTGTTTAGTAATTTTTCACTCCACTACTAATAGCATTAACTATGGGAATTAGAGTAGACTAGTGTTGGATGTTGATTAAGTGTTAATAACAGCTTACTGAAAGATGCATAATTGACCATATTTATATCTCATATTTGATGTATTTTTGCTTGGTATTTTATACTTTTATTGTATTTAGTACTTAATTTGCTCCAAGTGCTTCTATAGGTTATAATTATCTTCATGAACCACAAGAAGATGAATTCAGGTAAAATCGTGGCATAAAACAAAATTCTGAAGTAATTAGGAGATACACGGTCGTATATGTGGCTGTGTAAGTCTATCAAAACGTTTAAAGTCACGATTTTTAGTATTTTTGGAGATACTCGATTTAATACATGGTCAAGTATTAGACCATGTATGTCCCATAAACCTAGAATTGCTATAAAAAGATGTGATCTGAGGCAAAGCAGACTGTCGGAGACAATTCCAAATGTGGAAAATGTTCAGAAGGGGCGATTTTGATTTAGAGAAGTGGAAAATACAAAAATATCATCGAAAGATTCATTAGAATATAAGATGAAACCTCAACCTTGTAAGAACATTCGATAGGAGATAAAGGAAGATTTATAATTATGAACTTTTTGTCTTCTATTCGTTTTTCTTTCCGTTTATGTCTAATTTCGTTTTCTATCATATGTAACTAAACATCTTTAGTGTCTAGGTAAGATGAACACTATTTTGTGCTATAACATGGTATGATTCTCTTATTTAATGCAATTGTTTTGATTAATATATTGTAATTTAATTATGTGTTTAATATATGTTCTAATAAATTAAAATATTAGTGCATAATCTGATTTCATAATATAGAGATTGAGAAACCCTATGTATGAATAGATTTACCATAATTGAAAAGAGTTGATTGCAAACCTAAAGATAGGTTGATATAAATCCTTTAGATTAGGGTCAAACCTAATAGCAGAATTCACAAATCGGTAAAGCAATCTTGGTACCTTTAACCTAAATAATATCAGTTGATAATTCTAAGGTTAGTTATTAGTAATCTCAAGTGAGTTATTAGCATACGATAGGAATTTTCACGGTTCAATAGTTAATAAAACAATTACATACTAAAAGGTCAATTATTTAAGGGTTTTAGGGAGATTTATAACTTAGACACTAATTCTTGATATCGATTGTTTTCTAAGTGACTTCTTCCATCTGTGTATTCAATATTGCTGCCTACTTTATTTTAATTGTTTAAGTTTTAATTTTCTTTATTAAAATTTAAAATAAATCTTTAGGCTAGATAATAGGAAAAAGGTAATTACTAATAATCAATGTCTTCATGGGATTGACCCATACTTATTGGTACTAATTATAGCTAAGTCGTGCACTTGCGGTAAAATTATATTGGTATAGAAATAACAATCAAGTTTTTAGCACTGTTACGAGGGATGGTGATATTAGGAACACCTGGATGTTATTACTCTTAACCATTATTTTTTGTATTTTATTTAATCTTATTTTAAATATATTTTATTATATTTGTGGCTTATTCATTTAATTATCTTTTGAACTTTTCTACTTTGACGGTGTGTTTGTGGTTTGTTTTAAGGATTGAGATTTAATGTTATCACCATAATTCACACTGGAAGGATGGAGTGATCAATACTATTATGGGAGTTATGATACGTCTTTATAATATGTAACATCACCGTATCTGAAAGAGCTATTTCCTTACATGTTAGAAGCTCAACAAATTTCCAAGCAGTGTTGCAACATTTGTAGGAGTAATTACTACAATCATGAATGTCGAGCACCGACGTATATATGGGAGCAGCCAATCATGTACAACCAACCTCAAGGTCCACCATACAAGAATAAGTATAATTCAGAGTTGAGTAACCCTTATACATATGGATGGAATGACTATGCTCCAACTAAGTATGTGCAATAAGAATAGCAATACAAAAGGTATTACAAATAAACTAATGGAATGTCTTGTCAAGAGAGTAGCTAGTTAACGTGAATTTAATGAGAGACATTCTTCAATTGCATATGATGAGCATAATACTTCATATTCTCTAAGCTCCCTAGCATTTCAGAGTGAAGAAGAGACAATAGTCAATTTCATAAATGACAATGCATTTTAAGAAGGCAAGGAGGTAACAGAGGCTTGCATATAGAATATGGTGAATTGGATCGACCAACTGGTGGAGATATTATCTAATGAACTTACCTAGTATTTATGAAAGAGATCCTAAAGAACATAAAATGGAAATCATCTTTAGGAGTGGAAACAAACTTCCAGCAGAAGAAGACGAATAAGAAGAGGCAGTCTCTATCCAAGAAGAGGAAGTAGGGGAGTGGCAAGAGATGATTAAAGAAGATAAGCCAGAAGCCTCTGATTAGGAGAAGAAGAAGAGTGGACAGAGAGATGGTTGAGGAAGTATTAGCGGAGGAATCAAATAAGGAAACTACTGGTGAAGTGTTGGTATTGACATTAAGTATGGAGGGTTCCCACTTCCTCGAAGACAAACTGTTTAAGTCAACTAACGATTTAGGGAGTTTTGTTATTCCCCTTTTTATTAACAAAATTTCATTAAAAAGGGCATTAATTCATGTGATTGGATTTGTTAATTTTATAAATTATGCCTTTATTATTATCTTGCAACAGATGACTTAATTACAGGCTATAAGACCCTTATGTGGAGAAATAGGTGGAAGCAAGTCACTGATCATAGATCTAAGATGAGGGTAAAAGTGTGTGACACATCGAGCTAACGATGTTAAACAAGCGCTAAATAGAAGACATCCTATGAATTATAATAGGTTTTATTTTAAATTTTATGTTATTTTTATTTTTATTTTTTGTATTTATTTACTTATTTATTTTTGTTATTTTTATTTTCCTTTATCTTTTTATCCCATTTTTTTCTCAATATCATGCAAGGATGTTAGAATATCATATTGGATGGATCATAATTAGAAAATCTTCTGACTCGGGAAAGTACCACTTAACCTTCTTAATTATTGTATATGCTTGTACCATGTACTTTGAGGACAATGTACAAGTTTAAGTATGGAGAAGGAGTTACTGATTTTAATGATTTTCTTAAGCTTATTATAATCTTGGTTATTAAATTTTATGAACTAATATCTTTACTTAATTAAAATATATCCATCAATACTTTACTTCATTGTTGAGTATTGATTTGAATTAATATGCAAAATGATGATAGCTATAATAAAATTGCTTTTCTAAGTCATAATTTGTAGTAGTCATTCAAATAATCAAATTGAATGAAAATTGCATATTATTTATACACATAAACCCATATTTTTTGTGAGTTTTAGAGCCTAAGAGTAAAAATTTCAAAATTTTTCTCTTTTTATTCATTCATGTGTGTTATCATGTGTAATAGAATGATTCTAGAACTTGCTTTTATTATACGTATTGAGATCATATTTACTAAATTAGAAGCATTGAAATGATAAAGGCACTTAGATCCAATAAATTGTTTAAGTCTGTTTATTTGATAATTATCATACCCATAATTTTATCCTTTAGGAATAACCAAGTTAAACCTTAGCCTTTATCATTAATAATAATCCATTTATTAACCTTTATCCTAATTTCTTTGAAACCTTTTTAGTGTTGTGAACCCTGAAGGTTATTTATATAATTTACTTGTTTGAGACTTGAAATTCTTGAAAGGTCTATTATTTCTTTAATTGTGACACCGAATGCTAGAAAAATTGTTTTGATTTGATTCAAAAATAAGAATGGAAAAAGAAAAGAAGAAAAGTATAAGGTACCAATGAAGTTGCAATAAAAGGA
>JAOQMQ010000002.1:24948458-24979253 GCA_027563845.1 Erythroxylum subrotundum
TTAGAGTTATAAACTTAATTTTTGTATAATTAAATATCTAAAATCTAAATTCCTATAAGAATATTCAACGAAATACTAAGATATATAATATTCATACTCTTATAATTTTTTAAAATCATGTCCTCATAAGTCATTTTACACATAAACAACTATTACTAAACATCTAATTTTACCAAACATCAAATGACAAACAACTAATACAATCAGCTGATAGAATCAGCTATCAGCTAACAATTAATGCAATCAGCTGATTGCCAAACAAGGCCTTAGTCATTTTGGATTCCTAAATACAAGACTTGAGAGAGTTGATGCCTGTAAAGAAAGGGACTTTATCTCGACTAGCACAACTAGAATCTAAGCTACAATCCATCTTTGCCTACTTGGTACAATTGAATTATGTTGAAAACAAAATTAAAAAAGACAATTCTTTAAATTCTTCGAAGGAAATAGAACTCTCAACCTAAATAATAATCTCTCATAAAAGCTTTCCCACCAAATTATCACCTCGTGACTTTAGATCTTCAAAAGTGAAATTAAATAATAACTTTGATTGAATTTGCAACCAACAAAATACTGAAAATAAATTTCAGACAACAGAAAATTGGAGTCATTCTTACCTATTTAATATTGTTACACATCCAAATATGTTATTTTCTAACATTTACAAAAGCAGATACTGGGCAAAACATGTCTTATCGGCATCACTTGATCAAGCAACTGCGACGGAGAGAAACTACCATTATCAGTTGAGAGTTGCTCCCTCAAATATCCTCTTTCTTGCGTTGGTTGACTGCAAGACGCAGAAAAAAGAACACAATTAACCTCCAACTAAAAACTAAGAAGCTTATGGGGTGAATAAAATAGAACCTGTGTCTGCCAATTTGTCAACGCAATTATCCCAGAAAGTACTATTAACTGCACCGTAGATCCTACGAGCACTCCAATCCAAAGGCCTTTTACTCCAAGCTGTAGAACAAATGCTAGTACAACAGACAGTGGAAGTCCAACAAGATAGTATGCCCCCACGTTGATGAAGGCCCCAATATGTTGCCATCCGCATCCACGGACAATTCCTGTTTCCATAGGATCAACTCTTTCACTGGATGCATACAGAGCTCTATCTCAGTGCTAATCGCAGTAAGATAACGAACTAACCAGCTAGGACAGCAAGCAAGCTATCCACTAGAATAGAGTAAGAAAGCAATGGAGCCAATTGGGATACATATGACACAACTCCCTTGTCACTGCTGTATGCATATCCAAACACATTACGGCACAGGAAGAGAACTATGCTCACAATGGCTGCCTCTGTAAGTGAAACAACCAGAACGACTATAACAACTGTTTTGGCGGCCCATGGATTTCCAGCTCCTAAGTCATTTGAAACTCGAGCACTGCAAAATTGTGGTAATTATTTGGGAGGTAAATAGAGTTAACATAGCGCAGATACTTGTGTTCAACACTTACCTTGCAGCAGCACCAATCCCATTTTGTATCATGTAGTGTACCGAAGTAGTTGAAAGGCTGAATACGGACTTTAAAACAATCAGAAGCATTTCTATTGAAGTGCCTGCTTAGCCAATATTCCAAGTATTAAGTAAAGATAGATACCAAATAGACAGAACGGATGTTTGAAGCTCTGAATCAGGCAGGAGGCCAGAGAGAAATATTAGAATCTCAAAAGTCCACCACTCAAGGCTTTGATAATTTGCATGAAGGAAATGAATTTGAAATGTGAGATAAATTGAGTATCAAGAGCTAAAAAAATTTGAAGTTATTAATTAAAAACATCATAAAAGTAAATTTTACCAAATCATTATGGCAGAAGGGACAGCAAAGCGGAAGAACTCCTTGATGCTTGAGACACAATTGCCCCAGCATGGGCTGCGAGTTTTTTCACATGATGAAGAGTATCTCATGTATAAAGCAAGTAATATAACTATTAACCCATCTGACACATCGTTGGCAAATGCTGCTCCCTTAATTCCCAGCTCCCACTTATAAATTAAAGTCCAAGAAATAGGAATGTGCAAACAAATGGCAACCAAAGTTATTGAGAGCATTGGGAGAATCAGACGCTGAATTAGAAAATAGCGAACTAGAGGATGCAGTATAGCAGCACAATATAAAACAGGTAGCATACAAATTGCGTATTCACGTGCGACAATTGCGATATCAAGGTCTTGATCAAATAGTATCAACAGCTTGTCAATGAAGATCCACAAGATAGATATCACGAAACATATTGGAAAGAGTGATATTATAGCAGAATAGATGTATCCTCCAACATTTTGATATTGCTCTGCTCCATAAGCTTGCCCACAAAGAGTTTCGAGAGCTCCAGCCAGTCCATACTGCTAGATGCAATGTTGTGTATCAAATTATGATAGCACAGACAAGGAGATAAACTTATTACTTCAATCAAGAACTTTCAAATTTAACACAGTTGCGAGTAAGTTATGGGTATAATACACTTAACAACGACATTTAAAGAAATACAATGGTTGGTTGATGGGACCTCTGTCAATTAAAGTGAAAGTTGTGAATAGTTTCAGGAGAGATTATTCATAACTTGGCATCTCTAAATCAAGTTCAGCCATAACAAACTGTTTAACCTTTTTTGCTGTCATTATGCCGAAGCAACCTCAATTAACTTATAAATTGATCACACAGGCCTGTTTTCTGTGCTGCTTCTTTTTCCACGCTCCACGAATTTGTTTTCGGTTGTCATCTATATAAGTAACTCTATGTCATCTCACAAAGTTGTAAAATTCATGTGACCCATTTGCTGGTGATTGATATCACTATAGCCTGGAATGAGAAACAGGAAAATAGCCTGCGTAAAGTCGGTGTTAATTCAACTTAGGCAGAGGATTGGGAAGAGAGAACATTTTAGATAGATGATTGCCCGGCATTTGATGGCTTAGCCTTTTGAACACTCTTCACACACGGCTTGTTCCACGATTACTTGGAACAGCAATATGTGTATTATTGCTCGAGCTTCCTATCCTCAAATAAGAAAGGAAAGAGGAAAAATCCATGTGCTATGTACTACTGTCACTTATTAAGATTCATCATAACTAGAAAGTAGAAATATTGTTAGCTACCAATATTAAACTAGCTCATCAGCCACTGCGTGGTAGAACGTGAAGTGAATAATTTCCACGAGGATATTTCAAGATCTTAAAAACTTCTGAACAACTGCTACTTCCCAGAAATGGAATACAAAGGGTAATAAACAATCATCCACAAAAGAACAGTAAACTGAAAAGTAAAAGAAAGGGAAAGTTTACCAGGAGGCTGATGCCAGTAACATTGCAGAAAGAGGAAGCTACTGCAACGCCAGAGAGAGCACGTTGACCGAGGTGACCAACCATCATGAGAGATATAACCTGTAAAAGATACATTGATACGGACACAGCCACCATAGGAACGGCCATGGCGCCGGTTTTCTTGAGCTCCGCCACAAAGGCATCTTTTGTGAGTACCCATGGCCTCTCTTCTGTCTCAGACAACAGTCCTTGATGCTCCATGTTCCCTTCACTTGTTGGGCTTTTTACTTGAAAAGAAACATAAATCGCCAAGAAATTAGTTATCATCTTCTTCTGACGTAGCACACCTGCGTAAATATTTACGTACTCGTATTTCGAAGTCCCGCGACGAAGCAAAGTTTGCGGGGTTTAATAGTACGTAGCTTTATCCTTATATTATAGAGAGGCTGTTTTCAATAGACTTACGTACATATGTGACATGATAATAGAGATATAGGTTATAAAGAATTAATACATAAAGATTGGTAGTACATTCATATAGATACCTGATGGTGACCATAATTTGTTATTACCTTTTGCCTTGCCAAGATCAGCTTTTCTCGGTGTTATCTGCGCTATGTGTCTTCCCTGGTCAGTGTCCTAAGAGTGCGGCAATCCTCCGATATTATTTGTCTATTGTAGGAATCACCCTATACACTTGAAAAAAAAAAAACGAGGACTTTATGTTATGTCCTTTATCCTTATCCTATCATGCGCAGATTATCCTAAACCTAGCCACTGCGGCGGTGAGGGCCAACTCTGACATATCTCTCTTGATCACCTCCCTCCAGGTCTTGTAAGGCCGCCCTCTCCTCCTCTTGTAGTTATTAAAGTTTATTCTCTCGCCGCGTCGAACCGCAACATCACAAGACATCCTGCTCAGATGCCTGAGCCACCTAATCATTTTCTCTCTCAACTTGTCATCTATATTAGCCACCTGAAGCCTGACCCTCACGACCCTATTCCTTACCCTATCTCTTTTGATAATATTACACATCCACCGAAGTATTCACATTTCTGCTACCAGCAAATGTTGCATATGGCGACGCTTGGTAGGCCAACACTCTGCACCGTATAACATGGTTGGCCGAATCACCATTTTATAGAACTTCCCTTTGAGTCTTATAAGGACCTTTTTATCATAGAAAACACCTGACGCACTCCGTTATTTGGCCCACCCAGATTTAATACAATGTACCATATCGTTATCGATATTACCATCTCTCTGAATGATAGATCCTAAGTATTTGAAACTCGATTTCTGTGGTACGATATCAGTACTAATTGCTACCTCCGCCTCTTGTGTCATCTGGCTACCCGAAAAGGTACATTCTAAATATTCCGTCTTGAACCTGCTCATTTGAAAATGATTCGATTCCAACACTTCTCTCCAACATTTTAACTTGGCATTAACACCCTCCTTTATCTCATCCACTAGGACAATATCGTCCATAAATAATATACACCACGGTCCACAAATAACATTATACGTATATAATATTCGTCCAATGTTTACATTACGGTCCAATTCTTGCTTCTAAAGAAAATGGAGTAATGTAGTAATTTTTATCTGATTACTGCATGACATCAAATAGAACACGATCTCATAGTGTTATTAGATTTATTGAAGTTATAATTATCATCTTGTGTAACTCATATGAATCTAACATTTATAATACTTGCATAGAATAACCAATAATATTTCAATTCTTAAAATGCTCATATACCAGCAAACAATATTCATTAAGCTATTAGACCAAACAATTTAAAGTTATAAATATTCCTCTTTGTAAGTGGAATTTATATTTTCAGAGAATAAACAGTTAATTATTATCTAATATTTTTTCATTATCTAAATGTAGTATTTAAATTTTAAAATTAGATTACCATCTTGAAAATGTTTAGATTATAATAAAATTTTTAATTAGAAAAAGATAAATGACTATCCTTTTGTTAATCGGGCTCAATCATGGGCAATGGCAGAAATGGTACCTGCTCATAGCTCACTCTTAACCTATCTCTTGTTTTGCCCCATTTTGTTCTTTATGAGATTCCATTCTTAACATTCATAAAGAATAAAAAGAGATAAAATATAAGTCTTTTTTATTTTACCTAGAGTCTATAAAAAATTAAGAACGATCTGTCAATAATCTACATATTTATCATGATAGTTATAAATTAAAATACTTTAGGTATACTTGTAATATGTTAAGAACATAAATGAATTGTGGTCATTGAATATAGCGTGTGTATCTATTTTAATATTCGGAACTTTATATTTTATCATTTGACGTTAACGGTGGAACCCATGATTATTTTAATCTTGATAACCAATATATTAGGGATCATTGACCTATATCCCTGTTTCTTAACATGAAATGGAAGTAACAACACTACTTCATCCGCCTTCACAACCTCCTTCGAATCCACCCTTTCATTTCTCACGAATGTCTTTATAATTTGACTACACAAGTTTGCTAGTAACAATCAAGAAAATATATTAATAACTAATGACCACAACTGTTCCAATATAGGTTTGCACCCACCAAAACCTATGAGGTCAAGTTGTAACCACCTTATGATACCCAACAGACTATGTTAAAAACTTAAAATCAGAGGAAGCATACCACAACAGACCCCAAGTCTTGAAAGCTTTGCAAATCATGACAATCCTATAGAAATGCCTATAAATGGATAAGACGCATACCTTTAAAAAAGTTTAAGAAAGGGCTAAAAGGTACATCAACCTAAAGGAAGTTGAGTTGGCCCTAGAACATCCTAATAGTCGTCCAATGCATAGGCAACACCGCAGGCATGTAGAGTAGTACTAATTGCACAATAAAAAGAAACAACTTGGTAGGTCTACTATTAGAAGTGGGGTTATAGAATGTCCAAAGAAGGAAGGGAAGTTTGGAGGAAGTGTAGAAGTAAAACTGCTTCACTAAACGCGTCCATAAATGAAATTTTAAACTTCATTAGGCAGTGAGCAGCAAACCCTCATCAGCCAATAACACTAGAAAGTGATAAAAAAGCAACTACTTATTTTGTTAGGATTATGATCATGAAACAAAAGATTGCAAAAACCTTAGATGAACAATTTGTGAACTCTTATAGAAGAGACATTTAAAGAAATTTATTAGAAGGAATGAAGATGTCCATCTAGAGAGACATCAGTCTCAAGCCCTACAAGTAGTACTTTGGTATAAATCAAGGACTTTAGACCAAAGGATAGGAAAGAATCCCCATTAGAGTCATTAGCATAAATGTTAATGAAGATGGTAATTTTAACAAATCTTAGCTAAATAATTCTACTTGATGCAACCATAGGAACGCTATGATGGATGTACAAATTAAAAGTCGTTCAATAGGAAGATAGATCGTATTTGATAAAGAGGAAGTATCAAGACCATGTAACCTTTATAAAGACAAGAAGATCATTAAAGAGAAAATCACAAATTTTGAAGTAAAGCGAATTCTGATGGATAATGGTAGCTCTATTGATATTATGTTTTATGAGGTCTTCAAAGCAATGAGACTCAAATCACAATAGCTTTGCCTAATATATCTTTTCCTCTAGTTGGATTTGGAGGAGATTAAGTCTTCCTTAAAGGAAAAATAGATGTACTTTTTATAATTGGTGAGTATCCTAAGTAGACTACCAAAATGATAGAGTTATAAATTGTACGCTTGCCCCCAAGTGTAACTCCATATTTGGAAAATCTTTGCTATACACATCAATAGCCATTTTGACACCATATAATCTACTCATGTAGTCCTTAATCAAAACAAGCATGATAGAAGTCTCATGGGATCACCACACATCAAATTGATGCTATAGTCGATAAAATAGATGGGCATTACAAAAATAGACCTAAGCTCATAAAGAATGAAAATAAGGTAGAGGTAGTCGATGAAATTTAAGAAATTCAAGTTAAGGATGTTAAACATGACAAGGTATTATGAATACGAACCAACATGGATTAAAAGAAACATACCAAAAAATGGTAGAATTTTTAAAAGAGAAGTAAAAGAATTTTGGTGGTTTCCCTATAACGTAAGGAGAATTAAGTCATATTTAATAAATTACATAACAAATATGAGACCTAATAATAAGCTTAAGCCAAAGAAAAGTCTTTATGAAGGAACAACAATAAACAATGCAAAAAAAGGTGGATAAAATTAAGCACATGTTTATCACAGAGATAGTATACCCATATTGGCTAGTCAATATGGACATAGTGACGAAGTTCAATGACAAGTTGAGCTTGCGTGATGATTACCTTAATCTATATAAAGTCTATTTAAAAAAATTAGTTGCTTCTATAGATAGATTTACTTGTAGATGCCAAAGTAGGTTATATATAGTTGAGTTTCATTGATACATGCCTAGTTTATAACTAAATTTGCATATGTAAGAGTGCAAGGAAACTTTAAACCTTTTAGACCTAGAAAACCTAAAATAAAATCCATAGAAATATCAACTCAAATTTTGTTAGGGATTAGTAAAGGAGTATACAAACCGCCATGTGTCGTAACCTTAGACTTAGCTTGTCTATATATAATTCAATTAGCACAAATTTTTCAACATGCAAATGGGGTTGAAATAAATGTTTAAGTAAAATATATAAAGTATTTTTAATGCTAAAATGACTTATAAATCCCCCAAGCACTAGCATTTCTCTTAAAGAACACTTAGGCTCATACAATTTATTTTTTCTTTAATAAAAACCCATCATTTCTTAAAGAATTTTTTGAAACCAATTTTCTCATGAACCCGAAGACAAATGTAAAATCATCATCATTCATATAAAATTCCTTAGCATGTTTAAAGCCTAACAATTTTACAATTAGGATAGAAATCAAGGGTATAACTTTTGGACAATGCATCATTCATGACATTTTCTTTAATTGCACTAGATCATATAAGGAAATGCCTCAATAAGCTCTATCCAATTAGCATATTATTAATTCAACTTCTCTTGCCCTTTTAATTGCTTTAAAAACTCATAGTTAGTGTGAGTAAAAAATTATTTAGAACAAAAATAATGTTGCCAAGTCTCAAAAGCATTTGCTAATGTATATAACTCCTTGTGACAAGTTAGTTGATATCAATCTTATTAAGTATCTTATTAAAGTAGGTAATTGCATGATTTTCATGCATTAAGACAACATCAATCTCTATTCTCAATATATCACACTCAATTTCAAAAGTTTTAGAAAATTTAGGCAAAGCTAGTAAAGAAGAATGTCATAACCTTTCTTTAATTAAATTAAAAGTGCATTCTTGTTTATTACGCCACTTAAATCCAACATATTTTTAACAACTTTAGAGATTGGTGTATCTAGTATACTTTAAAGGTGGAGATTTATAGTATCAAGCTTCAACAAAATGATGAATGGGTAGAGGGTATAACTAAGCTTCTGCCTTAAGAAATTGACAAATTTTTTTATCATATTCTTGACATATTTATATTTTCCACATTAACTAGATTTTTGATCATCAACTAAAACTAAAACAATAATAGTCTCATAATTATTTAATGTTTTTAACCTTAATAGCAAGTGATGGCCATGGATGGACACCACTTGTAGCCTATAAAGAGTTATCCTTTGATTTTTTTCCTCCTTTTTTATGGAAATTAAAGAACAATGTTAATTCAAGGCTAAAGCTTAAAGGGATACAAAGTTTATTTTACAAGAAGTTAGAGCAGAGATCAATAAAAGAAAAAATTACCAACTATTCTCAATATTGAGCTCTAGAACTTTATAGTATATTAAAATGTAATCTTTTAAGACAATCTAGAGGAAAGCTTAAGCTTGCTTTCTCTCATTATAGCCATCTCTCAAATTGTGCATGAGGTTACTAAGCTAGAATTCCTTGATTTCTCTACTTGTATCCTTGAATATTCTATGACTCCTTTCCTTTTATAGATTATAAACAGTACATTGTAAGGGTATTTGGAGAAATTTAGCATCATCTTGGTTCAAATTTAGTGAATTTGGAGTCATAGAAAGATGTCCTTCTAGTCATTAAAGGGATAAATTTCTCACACTTAACTAGAATATCTTGTCATATATACCATGAAAAAGAGTAGTTGAAGAATAAGTGATTAATGGATTCATGACATATCAAACATAACCTACAATATAAGTTTGGAAGAGCCATATGAATGATTCTAACATTGTCATTAGTTGATAGCCTTTCTTTAATAGCTAGCCACGTAATAAAAGAAACTCTAGGAGTTAGTAGCTTGTTCCAATCCAACTTAATCCATATAAGTTAAAGAGCCATAGGTCTAAAAACCTTTTGACGTGATCTTATTGTGAATAGCACGGAGGGATGTCTCAACTAGAGAAATGAGTCCTCTCTAGATATATTAGGAGCATGGGAAGGAAAGAAATTTTGAAAAATACTTATAAATCTACTTAAGTTGTTCCATGCTTTATAGGTTATCAAGGAGTTATCTGCGGCTTTTATAGGGTAGACTAGCCTAAGAGAAGTAAAGCTAGGAAGCAAGTACAAAGGTATTAGAGGGCTACCCATTCCTAATTTAGAACTAAATGTGCTATTGTAAAGAGTTTCTTAGCTTAAGTATTAAAACCATACTTCATGATGAATCAACTTTTGATCCTTTAGAAACTAGTACCCTATAAGTAAAATCCATGTACCTATTTCACCTGTAAAGAGATCTTCTTACTAACTATTCTCTATATCCTTTTTACTAGGAGGGGCTTATTGACTAGTTGAAGAGGTAAAATCCTTAAAACTCCCTTATCCTTTAGCAAACAATAAATTTCCTAACTAATTTTGGCATATGACTTGGAGTTGATGTCACCAGTTCAAAGGAAATTCCTAAACAGTTTCTTAACATCTTTAATTAGCTTCGTAAGCAATAAGAATTAAGATGACAAGTATGTAACCAGGTTATTCAAATTTGAATTAACTAGTTGGAGTCTACTTATAAAAGTAGAGCACTTAGTAACCCAGTTTCCCACTTTCCTCCTAATTATATCAAACAATCTTTGATAGTCTTGATAGGCAATATTGCTAAATGAAATTGGAACTCCAATTTAAATAAAAGGAGTCGATTTGGAGCTCATTCATACGAGCTACTTTAACTCTCTCACTTCATTTTCATAGTCTTTTGAAGAAACTAAAAACCTCTTCTCGTTGTTGATGTCCAACCCTAATAGTTCATTGAATTACTCCAAGGATTTCATTAAGAATTAAATGGAGGATCTATTTGGTCAACTAAAAAATATAATGTCATCTATAAACGAAAAGAAAGTTGAGAAATTTTGTTCCATTGAACATTTCTTATGAAATTTGAAGTCACTTTTCCTACGTATGTTCTTTTAGATGATTTTAGACTATCTCTCTATGAAAATTTTGAAAAGGTAATAGGAATGGGGGTCCTTTTGTCTTATGCCTCTTTCCCCTTGGAATGTAAGAGAGGCCTCACCATTGGAAATCATAATGTAGTGGGAGTAGTTATGCAATATTGGATCCATATAATAAATGGTTTAGGAAATCCCATTGCTTTAAAAACCTCTAGGATGAAGCACCATTCAAATGTATCAAATGCTATGTAAATATTAACCTTGAGAACACAATTCTTACCTGACCCTTTGATGTTATAGTTGTTTAAAAGATCACGAGTTATTAATATATTATCACCTTTACATCTACCCTTTATGAATATAGCTTGAGTATGATTAATGATACTAGGTAGAACCTATTTAAGTCTGTTAGCCAAGATCTTAGATATGATCTTATTGAATGTAATATAGCAAGAAATTGGCCCTTAATCCTTTAGTATTAAAGGGCTTAAGTACTTAGGAACTAGTTAGAGAAAGGTTTTATTCTAGACCTTTAACATCCTAGAGTATGGAAAGAATTTTTTAACTACTTCACACATATTTCTTTTGATGATACTCCAAGAACTATGATAGAAAAAAAACTGCTGAACCATCCAGGCCTTAGGGTTTTTTTAGATTTAATGTTAAATAAAAACCTCTTAATCTCTTTATAATAAATATTCTTGGTTAAAATCTCACGATAAAAGCTAGTTAACAATTTTGGAATGACCTTAGTGACACTATTCAAATAAACTTCATAAATTACTGAGGTACCCATAATTTTAGCGAAGTATTCCTTAACATAAAAAAGAAACTGCTTTTGATCAGATAAAACTATTCCATACTTAATCCTAAGAGAGTTAATGATATTCTTGTTTCTTTTGTTTAGGAGAGACTTATAAAAAAAAATTTGGTGTTAGAGTTTCCATCCTTTAGCTAGTTTATCTTGAACTTTTGCAAGATTATGTAGTTATAATAATTTAGAGCTTCCATATAAACATTCAAAGCTAATTTCTCAAGTTGCTTCTTACTTAGATCCCAAGGTGATTATAGAGATCATGTTGCCTATGCTTAAGCTCCTCCTTGGCCCTTTCAGTAGAGTTCCTAAAGCCATATGAGGAAATCTAATTAAGGCTTTTTCCAGTTCCAGCTTGATAGCTCAAAGTCGTGTATGGAATTTAAAGGATTCATTCCCCTACCCTAAGCTCCAACCTTTTACGAATTGCTTCATCAAACTCCTATTTGTTTGCAGGATGATTGAAGAATCTATAGGTAATAATTCTTAATTGATCTATTTTCAATCTATAGATTTCTATTGGGCTTATGAATAGAGTGCAAGTTGTCACTATAGTTCATATAACTATTTTAAAACTTCAAAAACCAATCATATTCCCTATAGTCTTGTCCAATTTTGTTCTAATGGACCAATGATCATCTTGTCTATTACTCTAAAAAAAGTGATAGCCAATGGATTTAATATCTGCAATTTCTAAACTAGAAAGAAACGATAGAAATTCGCTACTTAGTTTGGTATTGCATCTACTACCCTTTGAGTCAACTATATAAAAGATGCAATTAAAGTCACCAAAGAGTAGCCAGGGTCCCATTACATGGTCTTAAGATCCATTAATTCCTTCTAAAATGTAGGCAAGCTTTGTGATAGTTCCATAAGAAAATTATGAGCGATAAAATGGGATAGTACAAGATGAAGATATTGAAGTTTTCGGTGTTAGATTTAGAGTTCTTTTTATTGCTTGAGTTACAAATATTCCAAACTTGATTATGCTTTCTTTCTTCACTATCTTGTTCTCTTTATAACTACCTTCTACCTCCTGCTCCAAGTCTGCTAGCTCTTCTGCTTCTTACTCAATATAACATTTCTACTTCCTTGCTATCCCATAACTCATTAACCTTACTTCCTTCTTCATCTTTAGTAAACCAAAAGATGCTTCTTTCTCTACTTACTATTGATTACCTCATCCAAATTTGAACCTATTCGACAATAGCTTTGTTTGATGGCTATTATTTTTATATATGAGTTCCCACCTATTTTAGCTAAGAAAAAAGATCAAATGACTTATTCAGCTACTCCTCAGTGTCAGACATCGTTATGCCTAAATGATTCTTTGCAGAAGCCTATCCCAAACCTTATGGAAGGGAATACTAGTGGTACTAGAAGGAAATGGGTATAGGTTAGTGGAGACCACAAACTAGAAGCTAAACTTTATTTTTCCCCACCCAAAAAATGTGATGAACAACCTATTGTCTCACCTCCAATTAAGATTTTAAAAGCTGGTGCATAAAATTGAAGTTTTGCATTAACTAGATATGCTTTTTACAAGAGAGTTGCTTATTCTATCATAAAGCAGTAAGAACAAGCACATTATAAGAAACATAGGTTGGTAGACATGTTGCTTAGCAATGATGACACCTTATTCTTCAGATTCTCTTGTAATTAAGTTGTTATGAAAGTACTTAAAGAGGAACCATGACGTGTTCAAATAAAGCCAATATTGTTTCAGCTTTGGAGGCCTGGACTGAAAATTGATGAAATTAAGATGGAAAACATACCAATCTGGTTGTTTATACATAAAGTACCATTAGAATACTAGACCATAAGTGAATTAAACTATATTAAAAGCTTCATTGGCAAACCAATTTATGTTGACCAAGCCATTGCTGAGACCTCTAGAATCAACTTTGGCATGTTATATGTTCTAGTGAATTCTATGACTTATCTGTCAGAAACAATTCCAATTATAAGGTTGGATGAAAATCTTGAGATAGTTGAGGATACTCTCAAAGCAACTCATTCTATAAAAAAATACCCAAGAAATTGAATACTAGAAGAGAATGGAGACCCACAAGTAGATATTTTAGCACTATATTTGCACAAAAGCTTACGAAAATTAAGGAGAAGTAGGAAAGCAATAAAAAAACCCCTAAAATAAATAACAGTGGTTTTGAAGGTTCACGTCAAATTGGTTACGGAATCAAGGCTAATTTTGGTTATGATGGAGAGCATATAATGATTGAAGAATGTACGGAGGATGCGAACACACATAAAACTCCTATATCTTCAAAAAGGCTGAAGTGGTGAATGAGATCACAAATAAGAAGGACCAAGCTGCATCTGTTAATAATGAGAAGTAAATGGAACCAGTATCTAGAAGAAGATTTAACAGGAGGAAAAGCCTCTTATTTTATATGCAAATATATGAAAGTCATTGCTTGGAACACAAGAGGAGCTAATGCTCCTTCCAAGAAACTTTTGTTTAAGAATTTATCTTAGAACTTAAACCAAACATATTTTGTACCTTCGTCATCTACTATGTACCTTCATCATTAGTGCCATTTGTTAAAGCCAAATTTCTTTCAACTTTCTCCCTTTCAATGGAGAGTTCTTCAGGCAAAGAAGATGTTATTCCTCTATTGCTAATTACTTACTAAATACTACCCAAGATAAGAAGAAAAAGGGCAACTATAGAGTATTCGATTATGGTATCAATTTATAAGCTTCTGCAGAGATCAATGATAGTTTTCAAATAGTGGAGGGAAGAAAATTTGGTCGAGAGACTAGAAGCCTCTCAAAACAATCAATTCAATAATGTCTATGTGTATGGATTATAAAGGTTATAAATTGTTGTGCCTAAATAAGTTCTAAAAATACCTAGTCTTTCCTACTCGCAAGTATACGAGGTAGTTGTAGTTGATTACCTAGGATCGTCTCCTACGGAGGTGATATTGGTTCACTTAAATTAACCTTGAACAAAAATAAAAATAGATGCAATCCTAAAAGATCTATCCCGACTTATTGAGTGAAGGCTTTAAAGGAAATCACAAAATTAAAATGAAAAGTAAACGAAATTAACTAGAAACAAAAACAAATAGATTAATCGAAGTGGAAAATTCTTGAGAATTAATTTCACTAATTTAATCTCCTATACATGACTAAGGGGAAATGGTTGGATAACTGTCTTACTAAAATTACCAATTGGGTTCTAAAATTAATTCAAATAACCAACTAATATAACTTTTGTATTCAACAAGTTTATAATCCAAATTAATTATTAAACCCAACTAATAATTACCACTTAAGGCAATATATTTCTAATTCTTAACCTAAGCGTCCATAGTTTCTCATTCCATATTAAACTTTTTCTCTCGATCCTTCGTTTAATACCAAAATGATGCAAAGTTTGATCATGTTGTCACATCTATTCAGTTCAGAAACTACAGCAAGTAGTAACATAAGACAATAACACAATCGCTCAATCATGCATATTTAACTAAAATAGCTACATTAATCCTCAAGAAAAAGAGATAAACCCATCACGGAAATAACAAGATTTATCATATTCAAATACTTCAATCTCATCTTTATCAATATAAGAGAAGTATTTAAGGAATAAACCAAGTAAATAACCAAATGAACTAATAAAAGCTAATAGAGTATGAGTTTATCAACTAATAGAGGAGTAAGTTCAATAAAACAATAGAGAAATAATAAACAGAATAAGCAAATGAGCGTTCAAATGAGGGAGTTGTGATGATCCCCAACCACTCTCAAGCTTCCTATATTGGCTCTCACCTTTTGCTTCTGCTTTGTTCTCACCCAGATGGTCGGCTGCTCACGTTGCTTCCACCTCTGCTTCCTTTCACTGCTCTTTCTCTCCTCTATCTTCTCAGTAGAAGCTCTTCTCTGCTACTCCGCCTCCCTCTCTATTCTTTTTTTTTCCCCGAATGAGTCTCTGTCTACAGTGTAAAATGTGGAATATGGAATTTAGTGTATTGAATGTGTTTGCTCGTGAGAATGTTTGTGCCACCACCCTCCTTTCTAGCTTTCTATTTGTAGTCTCATTTTAGGTCTAGGTTTTTAGGTTGTCCCTCCTGCACATGACACATAATAAGTTGCTGAACTAAAGGAAAAACTTGAAGTTTAGTCACCACCGTGACTAACTTGTCACAGTGTGGTGACATGTTTAGTCACCACCGTGATTAAGTTTGTCATGGTGGTGACACCTTTCTTTGTTTTTTTTTCTTTTCCTTTCATGCAAAATTTACGTGAACTTTCCCTTCAACCTTCATGCAAAATATAAAAAATAATCCAATTAACATTCATGCAATATTCACACCATTTCCACTCAATTTATCTTACATTTGGATCAAAACAAAAGGATTTGTAAAGAAAATCAAGATATGAATGCAATTAAAAGCAATAGAAATTAGACATAACAATTGCTCCACACTTAAACTATACTTGTCCTCGAGAAAAATAAAGAACAATGGACCGTACAAAAAGAAACAATGGAAACAATAATTTTCCTAAATAATAGTCAAAGATATCAACGATCATTTCAATAAACAACCTTAGAACTTCAAACTCATAATACTCTATGAACAAGCTATTCTTTACATATTTAGCCAAAATCAACAAGTACTTCAATTCAAAAAACCATCAACAAGTATGATAGACACTCACTCCACTCTCCATCCTCTCAAGCATTCAAAGGTAGGATATATTCACTCATAATTCATTCATGCAAGGCATCTACCATAGACTTGCTTACTAATTCAATCTCCACAACTCATATCAAACACAAACATCAATCCGAAGGTTTTTATTTTTAGTTGTAATAGGGCTAGACTAAGGGTAAGGAAAAAGAAAAATCACAGTTTAAAACCACAAAATAAATTGAGCATTTAAAGTAATATAAACAATGAAGCATAAAACACTTAGTTCTTTCCTTTCAAGTTAACAAGATTAGCACTCCCCTTTTTATGTCTATCCTCTTTCTTTTCATTTTTTGGTTATCTTCTCTTCCTTCTTTTCTTTTCTTTTTCTCTGTCGTTTTCTTCTTCTTTTTAATTTATTTGTTTAAAACAAGGAAATCAAAAAAAAAGAAAAATATAGAGGAGAGATAATTACTACAACTGTTCTCATTCCTAATGTAATAGCCAACTATATCCTATAATTCTCCCACACTTATTTAAATCCCTAAACCTAATCATATACATGGAAATGCTCAACTTGCCTTATGGTAGGTACAACAAAGAGGATAAATAATTAAGATCAAGGCTCATATTTTGGTTTTAAAGAAAAAAAAGTTTCATGTTAAGCTTAATGGGGTTCACTAAGTCTAACATTATGGTGGCTTTTTAAGCAAAATGGGTAAATCCTAGTTGCCTTTATCTTTTCAACATTTGCATAAGATTATATGATCTCAACTAGTATTTGCAAACAAGTTCTTGAGTTCCTCAATTATGAAGAACAATCTCAACAAAGAATACTTGAATTTGGTGTTTAATAGTTCAAAAAGGCTCAAATTACCAAATGAAAAGTTTCATTTATCTATCACAACAAGCTAATTTCCCTTTAATCGAAATCCAAGTCAATTAGCCTAAGCACGCAAGTATACTCATTCACCCATATTATGCATTTCTAATCCAGATTGAGTTCATTTAATAACCATGCATCTCTAACTATTAAATGGGAAAACAAACACACAATACACAAATAATAAATATTTTTTAACTAATACTCCCCCACACTTATGTAAGGTTCTAATCATACATCTCATACATAATATATATCAAATATACACAGCAGAAAATAAAACGGAACCTTAAAAAAATAGATCTACTCATGCATATAGATATAGATAAAAAAATAGATCTACTCATGCATATAGATATAGAAAACAAAAACATGAAATGTAAGATGTTTACAAACCTTTCTGACGATCTTCTTCGGTCTTTAATCTTCTTTGCATTGGGTTGTCGTAAACCACAACGATCAACATAGACCATTTCTAATGAAAGTCTACACGAAGATAGAAGGATGAAACCTCACTAGGAGATGACTAGAGTTCTTTCTTTGTACTAGCAAAGACAAGAATTCTTGTGAGAGTTAGAGAGAAAAAGAGTGTGTGTATGTAAGAAAGAACCTTTCTTTCACCTGTGTCTTACATAAGATGCACGAAAATGATGATTATTTTATGTCCTCTTTGGCCTCCCATAACTCCCATCATTAATGGGAAGTTATGGGAAGTTAATGGTCATGAATAGCATGCATTAATGGAAGTTTAGGAAGTTAATGATCTTGAATAACATGCATTAGTGAAAGTTTGGGAAGTTAATGGCCAAATTGGCAGCCAACAACATTTGTTTCTAATCCATTCAATGCAATGTTTTCTACCACGATCACATCGCGATACAATCCAGAAATACTCTCTCATATCTTGAATCACTATTCAAGACCATTTTACTCATCCTTCGGATCTCCTATATGTGTGACCCATTAGGTTCCCGATTATGTTGGCCACTTGAATTAACACTTAATTCAAGTAAGTTGTTGGTATCTAGCAACACGTCATGATCCCCAATTGACCGAAAAATCACTGGTTTGACTACGAATCATTCCATATGCAATATTGTCATGCAATTCGTCCTTTCACCATCTATACGTCACTTGGTTCAGAGTATGGTCAACGTATCAACTCCCACTAGATTGACTATGTCACATCTAGTCCAAGTGATATTAGATCTTATCCTGAGGATCTCATTACTTTATGTATCACTGAACACTCTCTTCATGACACATATCTACTCTGGCCAGAGACTCTCAAGTAATAATCCCGATAAGAAGTTGTGGGTATTATCTCCTTCTATCAAGAGTGATGAATCCTTTATTGGCTACTCAATTACCTCCGAATACCTCAAGCTGTACCTAATCACAACCTTATGAGTAACCCTTGAAAGGCACCAATGAATGAAGTTAAAGCACAGGATCAGTATCCAAGATATTCTTGAGCACATCAGGTCAAAAGATACTTGCATCATTGCTATGATGAGACTATTATTGACACTGGAATAGAATATCCATATGATTGTCTCATAGTATGTCAATTCATTGTACTTACTACCCTTAATAAGCATCCACATGTTAACTCTAAACAACTCATGACTATAACTAATGAGATCTACACTTGATTCAATCAAGGAGTATAACATGTGCTAGTCTATCCGGATTAATGATATCCCATCTGATTAATCCTATGACTAGGAAAAATTTAGATACTAACATAATTATACATGATAGGAATCTTATTATTATAATCTCATCATGATTTCCTTCATGCTATGTTTTGTATCAGGGACTTCATTAAATCAATTTAAGATCAACATCAAATCTATAAATGTATGAACATCGAAATAATGAAAAATGCCTTTATTAATCATAAAATGATTTGTACAATAAGTGCTAAAGGTGATTGCCTTTAGAGCACCTCTCTAACAACTTAAACATCACATTGTTCCTAATGTGATATAAAAAAGTAAAAGAGGGATCTAAGACACAAAACAAAACAAATAAGGACAAGCATTAAAACTATCAAACATTAAACTAACAAGTAGTAAAAATAAAAAAGGGATAGGAATATGATACGAAAGTGTGGGCAATGGCTGCGTCGATGCGGTGTGAAGCATGGCGTACTACATTGAGGAGCAGCGAATAGCTGGGTGGAAGACAAATAGAAGAGATTGAGAAGTAGGATTGTACACACAAAGCAAACGGATTAAGTCGAGTTTCACTAAAAAGAAATAACAAACAACTAATTGAAAAACAAAAAAGAAAGTATATAGGTTGCCTCCTGTTTAATGCTTCTTTAATGTCTTTTAGCTGGACATCTCAACTGTTATGCTTAAGGTGAATTACTCAAAGTGACCGATTCCACTGTTTTTTTCTCTTCATTGAGATTTTTCTTTGAGAATTTCCCAACCTCTCCCTCAGTTGCATCGACTAGCAATTAACAGCATTCATCACTCTCTTTAACCAAGTCCAGCTCCTTTTCTTCGTCTTCTTGCAAGGAAAAATCAAAATATGGAACATTAATTTGATCAACAAAAGAACAGTCTTCAGAAACAGCAGTAGTAGAAATATGTTCAATATTAAAGATTGAAAATTATACTATTTCTTCCAAAATAGTCATGCTCAATTTCTTGTTCTTCACATCAATCAAGGTATTGGGAGTGGTCATAAAAGGCCTCCTTAGGAGTATGATGTGCTCCTTCCCTTGCTCTTTAACCTCCCCTATGTTTAAGACAACAAAGTCTACGAGAACAATCAATCCTCCAACCTTCAGTAACACATCCTCCATTTTTCCTTTCGGATAACTGATTGACCTATCAACTAATTGCAAACACATGTTTGTAGGTCTTAACTATCCTAGATCCAATTTCTCATAAATAGATTGAGGCATAAGGTTTATACTCGCCCCAAGGTCAAGCATACCCTTAACTTCATTACCATTACCCATTGATACTTACACAAGAAAACTCCCCGGGTCTTTTAATTTGGGAGGGGGGTTAATTGCTGCTGAAGCACTGCACTTGCAACCTTTGAAACTATTTTCCTTTGACTCAAACTTCCATTTTTTGGTACTTAATTCCTTGAAGAACTTTACATAAGTTGTAATATTCCTAATCACACCTAACAAAGGCAAATTAATATTAACTTTGGAAAACATGTTATATATATATATATATATAAGAAAATTGCTTATCTTGTTTTGATTCCTTAAGGAGATTAGGATATGGGATCGATGGTCTATAAGGATTAGTCGCCTTATGCAGTCTTGGTCCTTCATTGCAGTCGATTGCACGCCTCAATTTTTCACCCTTTTGAACGTCACTTGAAAGGATGTCGTGCCTATTGCTTTCTTCATTCTGCTCACCTTCTTCGTTGGTGAGGCTCTCCTCGTCTTGATTACCTACACTAGACAGATTAGAAGGGATCCTAATATGATTATCAATCACCTTACCACTTCTTAGAATAATGACTACTTGGGCTTGCTAGGGTTGACTAGGCAACTTCCTTTTTTTATTGTTGTGCATTTGCGTAGTGAGTTGCACTATTTGGATCTCAATCCTCTTGACAGACGCCTCCAAAGAATTGAATCTCTTATTATTCGTTTCTTGATTTTAAGTTGTGACCAGAATAAACGCATTCAGGCTTTCCTCCAAAAAAGGCTAGCTTGGTGGGTTTTGAAGTGAAGATTGCTCTTAGTAATAATTTGACCTCTAAAAATTTTGGTATTGTGGTTGGGGATATACTGGTGGATTATTGGTCTTCCATGAAAAATTAAGGTGGTTTCTCCAACTAGGGTTGTAGGTAGGTGTTTGAGTACGGATCATTTCGCTCCCTTAGTTAAAAATCGTTGAGTGAGTTCACTTGTTCTTCTCCATATACAAAAGGCTCACAAGAATACTAACAAACGTTAGCTCCATGACCAGAAGTTTCACATATACTACATACCTCTTGATTTGGCACGTTTTAGGGTAGTCTTGTAATTAGCATCTTTACATGCCTTATTAACTAAGCTAATTGCATAACCAGTTTTTAATTCGAGCTCACTTCATGAACTCCAACTCTTCTCTCCTTCACGCTCTTTTGTTAATTTACCCTTAACATTTTGAAGATCTCATACGTTTCTTTGGTCGTCTTCTCTCCCGCAACTCCTCCTCTTGTATATTCCACCATATACTGACATTGTTGTGTCAATCCATCATAAAAGAACTGATTCTACATTTGGAGTGGAAAATGATGGTGTGGACACTGAATGAGCAAGAGTTTGAAGCGTTCCCATGCCTCATGGAATAGCTATCCCTCCATCTGAGTGAGGGTAGCTATCTTTGTTCGCAACTCAGAAGTCCTCTGGTGGGAATAGAACTTTCCCATGAATTTGTTGTACACCTCCTCCCATGTAGTCAATGAACTGGGTGGAAGAATCATCAGCCAGCCTTGACCCGATCCTTCAACATGTATGGGAAGCACCTGATCCTGAGTTGATCTTCATTTAGGCCATCCAACGGGAATGTCTAGAGAGTGGTATAGGATTCTCAAATGAAGTTTAAAGGGTCTTCATTGGGAACCCCATAGAAAGATAGCAGTATGTTATAGTGGATGCTCTTTAATTCATAGTTTCTAACTGCCTCTCCCAAACGTATGCACAAGGCGACAGTATCAATTACCGGTCTGGCATACTCTTTCATTATTGGTTGCTTTTCACCCATCTTTTGATCTTCTGGTTTGGGTCCCTCAAGATTGTCTTTAAAGTCCTTTAGAGGTCCTGTTTTCCAATGTATGCTACCAATAAAAAGAGCAAGTTCACCTTCTCGAGACCTCCTTCCTCGCATAAACCAAATAAAAACAACAGTGAGTTAATAAGAAAATTTCTAAAACAAATCAATGAAATAACACGAAAAAAATGTATGCATGAACAAACAAAACAATCGACAAAATGATCTAAATTAAATTAAGCGCAAACATTAAACACCTCCCTGGCAACGACGTCAAAAACTTGTTGTGCCTAAATAAGTTCTAAAAATACCTAGGTTATCATACTCCTAAGTATACGAGGTAGTTGTAGTTGATTACTTACAGTAATCTCCCATGGAGGTGAAAATGGTTCACTTAAATTAACCTTGAACAAAAATAAAAACAGATGCAATTCTAAACACTCTATCCCGATTTGTTGAATGAAAGCTTTAAAGGACATCACAAAATTAAACTGAAAAGTAAATGAAATTAACTAGGAACAAAAACAAATAGAATAATCGAAATGAAAAATTATTGAGAATTAATTTCACTAATTTAATCTCCTATGCATGATTAAGGGAAAATAGTTGGATAGTTGTCTTACTAAAATTACCAATTGGGTTCTAAAATCAATTCAAATAACAAACTAATCTAATTTTGATATTCGACAAGTTTATCATCCAAATTAATTATTAAACCCAACTACTAATTACCACTTAAATTAATATATTTCTAATTCTTAACCTAAGCGTCCATAGTTTCTCGTTCAATATTAAACTTCTTCTCTCGATCCTTTGTTTAATATCAAAATGATGCAAAGTTTGATCATGATGTTACATCCATTCAATTCAAAAACTACGGCAACATAAGATAACAACACAATCCCTCAATCATGCATATTTGACTAAAATAGCTAGCTCAAGAAAAAGAGATCAGCCTATCACGGAAATAACAAGATTCATCATATTCAAATACTTCAATCCCATCTTTATCAGTATAAGAGAAGTATTTAAGCAATAAACCAAGTAAATAGCCAAATGAACTATCAAAAGCTAACAGAGTATGAGTCTATCAATTAATAGAGGAATAAGTTCAGTAAAACAACAGAGAAATAATAAACAGAATAAGCAAATGAGTGTTCGAATGAGGGAGTTGTGGTGATCTCCATCCACTCTTAACCTTCCTGCATTGGCTCTCACCTTCTGCTTCTGCTTTGTTCTCACCCAGATGGTTGACTGCTCACATTGCTTCCACCTCTGCTTCCTTTCGTTGCTCTTTCATTGCTCTTTCTCTCTTATGTCTTCTCAGCCGAAGCTCTTCTCTGTTACTCCGCCTCCCTCTCTATTCTTTTTGTTTTCTCGAATGAGTCTCTGTCCATAGTGTAAAATCTGGAATATGGTATGTAGTGTGTTGAATGTGTGTGCTTGTGAGAATATGTGTGCCGCCACCCTCCTTTAGCTTTCTATTTGTAGTCTCATTTTGGTTTTAAATTTTTCGGTTTGATTTACTTTAATAACCTTTATAAGCTGACCTTTTTTTTTCACTTTCTAACACTCGTTTACGACTACAAAAATGAGCATGATAGCAGATAGTTACATTGGCAAATCATATAGGTTAAAACAAAGGTGTTTTAAGTCGTTCCCAACCATTAAAATTATTTTCTATATATTGTGTGGCGTTTTGTAAGTCAAGTAACTCGTACACTCAGTCACAGCAGAGCATAAAATCATTACGCTCGAACCAAAGGGTGACAACTATTGAGACACAACCTCAAGAGGGATAATCCTGAGTGACCTTAAGAGTAGTTCAACTAGTTTTCACTGGTCATAAATGTGCATGGCATGCTATCATTTGATCTAAACATACAGATATGTATGATCACTAATAATCTCACAAAGATGGCATTCCATCCTCCAATTTCTGTATAAAAATAGCAAGTGGATCACATGCATCATAGCGAGGAAGAACTAAGCTGTTCAGCAATTTTACATGCAAAACTTGACAGTTGAACAACCAACACATTGGAGTTCATAGGAAGTAAACTATGCAACCAACACAACCTTTCTGCTTAATCAACAATATCCAACAATAACTAATGCCGAAAAAGAAGCAGGTTGGGTGGAATGTAGAGATTTTCATCCCATGGAAATCAAGCATCTACTCAGCCTTATATAAGCTGAGCAATTCAAAAGTTCAGTGCAGGATCACGTCAAAGTTCATAAAGTTTCTAGAATGATTCCTTGCGTTCCTGAAGCTCTGCCTACAAATTCAACAGTCGAATAATAAATTACTTAGCAGGTTAAATAAGAAGGGTAATGCACTGTTAGTTTGAGTTGATCTTTTAGAAAACACAGGTCATCCTTATTGGAGTCCATTTCATTTAGCAAGGTATCTTACATCAGTGGAGATGCAACCACCTTCAAGTAATACCACTATAAAATTGATGCAGCATCCTGATTAAAGTGAAAACTTATAGTGAGAAAAGAAAACGAAGTCTCTGTATCTTACCAATTTCAGCTTGATCTTTGAGATTTCACAGTGTCTTCTATTTGCAAAAAACTTAAGCGACTGAGAGCAATACCAGCCAGGTCCAGGAAAGTGCAGAGATAGAGCGAGAAAGAACATAAAAATGTATTATAAGTTCATTCAGCAGTCAAATATCCAACTCGTGAATATATTTACAGGCGAAATAAAATCAGAATCAGAAAACAATCCACTTACTCCAATTCTCTGCAGGTCAACTGATCTTTGCAATGCTTTCCTTTTAGTTAAGAGATTCAAGGCAAGATGCCAAGGAGGCCTTTTGTAGTTTTTCCCACGGTACAACAAAATAGCATGACCTTTTCCAAGCTTATCCACTGAGACTAGAATTCCACCACTTTCAGCTTCCAGCATCTTTGCAGTGCAAATGACCTGTGCAATATTTCTCTGCATTGTAATGACCTTAACCACTTCCCGGAACTTCCAGTGTTGATGTAAACCTTCAACAACACCACTGAAAACCCCACGTCGACCTGAAACAAAGAAGAGACAGATATTTGTAAACCTACTCACATATAAATTGAGGAACAAAAACTATTTTGAAACAAAGTAACATAAAGGTTACAGTCAAATCAAGCATTTTACAGATCAACCCAAAATGTTAACTCAGACAAGTCAATCAGGTACTTAACAGCTCAAGAGACATCTGCAGGGAATAAAAGAGACAGGGAGGAGGGAGGAGGGGAAAGAAAAGAATAATCTACCTAGAAGAATAAACAGAATCAGAAGACAAAAAACAAAGGCTTTACTGCTAATAAGCTATAAAGTACCAAGAACTAAGCAACTATGCATCTTAAGTCCAATTTTGCGCAAGCATTCCCTTTCCTCTTGTGTAATCATTTCCTGGTCTGCATCTTGTACAGCAGGTATCCACACATTATTTAGCTTCGATAACTGCCTTTGCGATTTCTCTATCTTTCTTTGAAGCTGAAAGAACAGTGAACAACGTTCTCCAGATGCAAACTTTTAATTATTCTAAAAACAAAATAGTGTCCACAAACACGATGATGGTTTAAGGAGGTTAAATGGATCTTACAAGGAAAAGCCTGCGTTCTTCGAATCTCAGTTCTCCTTCTAATTTTCTCTTTTCAGCTTCTAATTGAAGTTTTGATTCAGCACTTCCTTTTTCTTGTTCTCCGAATTTGCTCTCGAGATTTTCAAATTCACACAATGTTCCAACTTTGCTAGGTCGTACCAATGGTTCATCAGCAAAAGAGAATATCTCTATCGCTTTCAGTCGCGCACTTTCTTCATTCAGTTCAAACCTTTTAAGCTCAATTTCTCTGTGGGTAATCTGTTGCATGACTTTGCAGGGAAGAAAGTCTTTGCCTCTATAAAGTATTATAAAATATTTGTTCCGAAGTAAAAGAACTCCCCCTGTAAGGTACTGCACTCAGGACATTGCTGTCAAAATATATGTTTGAAATCTCATGCAACAGGCTAGATAATTAGGCATGGCACATCATACTTAAGGAATGGAAACCATCCACTGGACCTTTCAAACATCAATGTTTCGCACTACAGCATTAAACAAGGGTGCTCTCTTGCTAAGATCAGACAAACATAACAGCATCAACATTGAGTGAAGTTGACATTTACCACCATAATTTTTGGAGCTGTAAAATTTGAAATCAAGGCAATTAAACAACTCTAAGCACTATTCAGTCGAAAGATCACTGCAGTAAAAAAAAAAAAACTAAGTTGGTAGCCTATTCAGTCAAAAGATCACTGCACTAAAAGTAAATAACTAAGTTGGTAGGATAACTTTGTAAATATCTAGGTATAAAATCAAATCCAGCTGGTCATATTCAAAAGACATTTTCATGTTTACTATGGTTGCAAATAAACTTGCCTTGAGCTCATGTCCCATTTGCTCATTATTAGTGTTTGCAATTCCCCACTTTACAGCTATCTTAGCAATAGGGCTTTTTTCCCAAAGTTTCAAGATAGCAGCAGCTAGGCCCTGAAGTCGTCTGTTCCTTCCTTCAGGAGATATAAGAAATCTATCAAGAAGTTGCAACAAGAAAAAGCTTCAACAGAAATGCAAGTCTCTGCAGATATCATTATTCCTGATTGCGTGGAAATCTTAACATAATAACTGTAAAATTTAATGTTTACGTGTTTAACAGATCCATTCTTCTCATACCATATCTCTACAGTTGGTTAAGCGATTTGTAGAATGATAGTCATATTATTTGCTATTCCCTTCTTGTTTTAACCTGTGGAATTACTGTTTCCACATGTCAGATGTTTATAACGGGCCAACTTGTCACTGCAGAGAAACATTGGCATAAAAGGATTGGAGATGGGAAAATTAGTACCAAGAGCAAAATGAGTGGGTAGAGAAAAAGCAAGCTTTCTCAAGTATGTCAGTTCATCATCTTTCAGCTTAGGAATAACATCAGGAGGGCAACGCCTTGGAGGAGGCCTAAATCCAGGGACCACAGCTGGAAGTAAATCTGCATCAACTGGCAATGGTTTCCTCATCCACCAGTCAACAAAACGCGGTCCTAGGCCTTCCAATAATCTATCAGTTTCCCTCTCAAAGAGAGACCCATTAATTGATAGAACATGTTTATCTTCTTCACCGTTTCCAGTTGAAATTGACTCCAGTGCTCCATCTTTGATGGAAACACTTCCATGGACAGTAACTACATTAGAACTCTCCATCAACGAATAATTGTGTCTTCTATAAATAACATGAACATCTTTCCGAGTCCAAACAACCAAGCCTCCAGTCTTCATCTGATTAGAAAGCAAAGCAATAAAGAGCTTCATACAGACAATAAATTTAACGCGGAAACAGTAATCTCCTTAAATGCAACATCAAAGAAAAACATAGTACAAAAAACTTATGTTTTCCATAATCTCCCTTGCAATTACAAAACGAACTATTTACTCTCAAGGATCTAGATAAGCATTTTAAACCCGTGTAAGATTTGTATGTAAGGGTTTCGAACCCCATCACCCAAAATATAAAGCTTGTCTGCAAAGGGTTAGTCATAATGGCTTTTTCCATCCATGTTTCTTGTGTGTAAAAAGAAAATAATTCAGTTCTTTATTGACAGATACCCAGTAAGATTAACGCACAGATAGTGGTAATCTACATCTCAGCTTTCTTCTTGTTAAAAGAATTATAATCCTACTCTGAATTGAAAGTTTGAAATAAGTAAAAACCTACTTAGCTCATTCTAATAACGTAATAGTTCAGAACCATCAGACTAATAGCTTTAGAATACAGCTTTAAGAGTAAAAAAGGCACATCAGCTAGTATTGATAATCTGACACCGGTATATACTGAACAAATACTTATGCAAGCAATGTAATCATGATTAAATTTCTGATCACTCTCTTCTGCTGTGGAAACATATCAAGAACATGAATAAGACCAAGTAAGCAATTCATATACCTCGAGAATTTCCCTCGCTCTATCCATATTTCGACACAGAGGGAGATCAAATTTAACCATAGCAAGCTCGCTACTTTTCCAAGCCAATTTTATCTCATCAACTACACTTTCTGTCACTCCCGCTTTTTTCACGTTGACCCATTTCCTCATCCTTCTAGCCTCCGTTCTCAATTCCCTGAGTAACTCAGGGTCAAGCTTCAATTCAGCTTCAGTGACTACCCTTTCCTTCTTTATTCTCGTATACACAGCTTTATCTTTCCTAACCCACGGAAAATTCCGACCAACCACTACATCATTGTCTCCTCCGATCCCATTCAAGCTCTCTCCAACATGAACTTCCCCACAACTCTCTTGGGTATCGACTAAAACTTGTTTTGATTCGAGTTTTTCGATTCTCTTAACAATCTTTGCGATTGCTTTCTTACCCCTGAGCCCACTTTCCTTGCGCAACAGAGCCTTATCGGCCTTTTCTTGATTAGCATTCTTTAAAGGGCTAGTGTTTGTGGGTTTTAACGGGTTGAGGAGTTCATGGGGTTGGAGAAGAATGGGACCCTTCATCCATGGAGGTGAGGGGGCTTTAACGGGAGCATTGGAATGTGATTTGGGGTCTGGGGATGGGAGACTGAGATGTGTGGTTTTTGTTGGACTGTGAGCGTTGCTTACGGTAAAACAAGCGTTGGTTGTTAATTTTGTAGCTTTTGTTGTTGTGTTTAAGGATGTCGGGATTGCGGGGAGGAAGAGCGCGGAAGGCATGAGTGTGTGGTGCTGGTGGCTGTTCTAACTTCTACCGATTATTTGGAAAGAAGAAACTGATTCCATTCCAGTTCGTTATAGCAGAAAACACTACCACGAACCCGAGGCGCACGTGACTTTGGAGGGACTCTTTTGACTTCAGTGAGGTTGTCGAACTATCCTTACGTATGTTGCTCTTCAAAATTTGGAGTTAAAAGCTTTGTCTATAGTAAAAAATCTACTCGACGCAAGCGAGCGAAGATTAATCTAATTATGAATGATTTAAAGGAGTTAAAACCCTTCTAAGATACTTTGTAGAAAAAACAAAAAAAACACTAACACGAGATGGACACTTTTATTATTTCCTTTTGTTTTCTATCCTTAGATGGTTTCTTCGTTTCGGTTGTTTTAGTGCGTTTGTTTCAATGCTTCTTCAAAGTCTTTAGAGTTTCAGAAGACTACAATTCCATGTTTCATGAATTTCAAAAACAAACAAAAAATGTGAACCAAATACTAAACTTCGATTTCTATAGCATTTGATCATAATCGTCAATACACATTAAGTAAGTAACTTCACCTTTACCTAAATTTATAAATGATCTTTGTAGCAACAATTAATTATTTTGAACATGAGTTATGTACAGATTTAGTTCAAACAAAGTATGCCCCTCAAATTGTTTTGTATATCAAAGATCTAATCAGCCAGAACAAAGCAATGGGGCTCAGGACATGACATATCACAGACACAAGTTACCAAACGTGAGTATGCCTCCCGAATGAGTATTTACTTCAACTTCTCGCCTGCATCTTCTTCAGGATGACGTAGAGTTCCAAGCATCCAGTCCATCCATATGGTGTAGTGACCATAGTTATGGCGGTATGTAGTATGGTGAATGGTGTGGTAGCCTGCACCCATAACAGGCCATATTTTCGCATGGATGCAATCGTGAATATTCGCTGTCCATATGGCCTCGAGGAACATCAGACCTATATGTGTTCTAAAATGGGTCGGTATAAAGAAAAGAACCATCACATGCGGTGCTGCTTGTATTATCCCATCGATTGGTTGAAATGCCATACCTGAAGTAAAACCAATGGCTCAGAGAAAATTTAGCAGTTGACAGGCTCATTGTTAACCTATCAATTGAAAAAGACAAGAATGACTACTTGTAAACAAAGAACAATGAGATTCACAAGCATCTCAACTGTTGCAGCTGACAATAGGAGCTTTCTTCAGATCCCACAATAAGAGTATCTTCTGTTCAAGGTCATAAACTCATTGTTCTCTCAATATTCTCCACTCATCAAGACGGTTTATACAACTACTCTGCCAAAAATCATGCATGTACCAACTTACCAGCAAAAGGAGACAGAGTATTCTGCTTATTGTAGGTGTGATGGGTAGCATGCAGATACTTGTACAGAGGCTTAATATCGTGCAGTCCTTTGTGCATCCAATAAATTGCAAACTCCACTAGGACAAAATAACCAACTGAATACAGAATGTATGTAAACCAACCAACTTCAGAGATCGCAGAGAAACATTTTGTCCACCCATTTTCTATCATGAACTCGGACAGAGTTGGAAGAGCACAATAAAATGGCATAGCCTTCATAGCAACATATATTTGCAATAGCATGGCTTTTCTTGTAGGAATATTATCTGCAATTACGATGTTCAAACATTGTTAGTTCAAACTGTATCATAGCCTCGATAGTACATGAGCGAAATTTTAGAACACAATGAAGCATCACAAGTTCAAAGCGAAATCCAAGATATTTCCATCAAAATGCTAATAGTACTCGAAAAAGATTTCCATTTTGGCCACCTGCATATATGAAAAGGTACACAAAGAACTGGAAATAAACAACCTTGTTCATCCTTCTTTACTGATATTTCTTATGTATGATTTCAAACATTCACAATGTTTCAACTCAGACTTCTCGAAGAAACAAAACATTGTGATTTTAATTAGAAACAAAACATATGTCTCAATATCCATTACTATAAATGGAGAAAAAAAGAAGCAAATTATGAAACAAAACTTTATGATTGGCCCGGTAAACTTATTTCCCTGTACTAGATTAACCAGCCGTTTGAATTTATTCTGTTGTAATTTTCAGTTTTTTGTTTTAAATAAAAATACAAATCTGTTTGGTTGTTAATCTTAACGTAAATATATTTGTATCACTAATAATAATTACATAGTAGAAAAAATTTAAAGGTAAATTATTTTTAATTAAATAAATTTATTTAATCTCTTATGTAATATTTATTGACAAATTATTAATAAAATTATGTTATTTTAATAAAATAAATAAATTTAAATTTAAAATTTTATTAA
>JAOQMQ010000002.1:25025402-25035991 GCA_027563845.1 Erythroxylum subrotundum
GCAGAGGACATAAGAAGAAGACGAAGAACTGGGCTTGCTGTTTTCGATAGAAGAAGCAGATGCCATAAGAAGAAGACGAAGAACAGAGCGAGACGAAAGAGTTGAGAGTGAGATTGAAGAAGTGAAGCGGGAAGCAAAATAAAAAAGAGGACGAAGCATCGACTCGGCTTAGACGACCGTGAAGCTGAGACGTAGACGAAGTGGAAGCTGGTTTAAAATCAAACAAAAACGTCGACGTTTTGTTGTGGGACAGAATAGGGCCAGGGTTAGTGGGACAGAAGATCTGAACCCTATAAGTTACGAGGTCCAATGAACAGAGTTCTGACCAATATTATAGTATTTTATTGTATTAAATAAATTTCAGTTATTTATTTATGTGAGTTTTGCATAAGTCTTATGTAGATACTGCAAAATAAATGGCTAAGATTCTATAAGACAGAATAACAAAAAATAATATTAAACAGAAGATCTGGACTCCAATGAACATACAATTTACCGCGAAACGATTTAATCAATTATAGTTTGCCTACACAGAAGGTAACATGATATTCAATTCTTTATAGAGAAGTCGGAGACAATTATTTAGTAAGCTTAGGAGAAATAATTGAAATTCCTAATCACTTGATAAGCAATAGATACAATGAAATAGCACTGTAATACAAAAGAAATACTAATAATATTAGCAAACACAGACTTATGATAAACATTTATGTATAACCAAAGAGTAATGAATTTGTCTCAGGCCTTTAAAATCCCAATGATAAGCATGGAATTAAAGCAATAATTTTTTAGCATAAAACATACAAGTTAGTTTAGAACCAGTAATTTCAATTATATTTAAAGGAACTTCAAGTCTTCAAGATTTTAAAGAAGATTCAGGTTTTGTTTGGTAAGTAGATTATCAGTCATTTTTTGACGGATTGAAAGGTTTTAACTGTTTGATCATGTCAAACCGTTGATAATTATGTTTGGTAATTAGCTGATTGGATTGACAGATTGAACCTAGTCCGTTGATTTTGAAAATGTTACTATCAGGAGCGTTTTCCTCCAGCTACTGAGAAATTAGGAGACTAAAAAACTATTATATCTAAAAGTTACTACAAATTACTCAAAGAGATAGAGATCGAGATGTAGAAATGGAGATAGAGGTAGAGATAGAGACATAAATTTGACTTAATTTATATAAATTTTAAAAAGCTAATCATTAAATTAAAATGTTAAAATTTTAAATATTAAATAAAAATTTTCATAAAATTAAATACTTTTAAAATTGTTATCTCTAATTATATTACATTAATTACTTTTGTATAGACTCAAAATTTAGGTCCCTTTGTATATCAATATTTAGTATATAATATTATTATCACTTGCATATTGTGTTTAATTCAATTCAATTTAATCTAAAATTAATAAATTAAATTTAAATTAATTATTTTTATCTAAGTTTAAATTTTAAGAGATTAATATAAACAGTTTTTTCAAAAAAACATTTTAATTTAATAAATTAAAAAATATAGTTTCAAATTTTCAAATTTTAAATTAAATTTAAAATAAAAAATTTATATCTCCTTAAATTATAAATTAAATTGATATCATTTTTAGATCTCCAATTTCATATTAAGCTTGTTAGTGTTGCATTTGAGAAAAAAGCTTCCGTTGTGATTCGATCGAACCCGTTCTCAAGCTTATTTTTAGTGGCATTTTAGTGATCTCTCAAGTTCTTCAATTGGCCCTTACAAATCCAAGGAAATCTCAAGAAGTTTTTAATCGAACTCATTCATCATCGAGAAGTTGTATTGAGATCGTTTTCAGTATTCTTAAGGCTCGATGAAAGATATAGAAGAAAATGATGGTGTTAACTTCTTTTGCTCTATCTAAATTCTTATGAGAATATTCAAAGAAATACTAAGACATAAACAGCTAATGCTCATGTCCTTATAAATTTCTTTTAAGTCATACCCTCATAAGTCATTTTACATATAAACAGCTAATTTTATCAAACATCTTTAAATAAACAGTTGACATTATCTGTTAGTCAAATCAGTTATATTAATTCGCTATTAGCTAACCGCTGATAGAATCAGCTAATAGCTAATGCAATTTGTTGATTACCAAACACGACCTTAGATGAATGACCTACATGCAAGTGATATATAAAGATTGCTAATGATATAAAGATAAAGTGAGGGAGATTTAACTTGTGCCAATTCCTTATTTCCTTAAAAAAAAGTGAAAGGGTTCACCATAAAATCTAAATAAAAGTGGAGAATAAGGTGATATTAATAATTCTAAAATTCAACTTACGAAGAGTGGAGAAAAGTCAAAAGAAGACGAAAATATTATTCAATGGAGTAAAAGGTCTTCTTTAACTCGAATTTAAGCATACACCTTCTATGTCTATTGTTTTTATGATAATCACTCTTAAACTCTCGAGACAATGTTATCTTAAATTTTCAAATATTAGAAGAATGCTAATTATTTAATATTGATAATAATTAACATAGAGATAGTTTTCTCATACCACATAACATGGTATTAGTCTAATATCATGTAAAGAAGAGGAGTAAGTCAAGTGATAAAGGGCTGTCTCAATGCACAAGGCTCCCTGCTTTGCAAGGGTTAGGGGAGGGTTATCAATTGTACACAATCTTACCTTTGATTTTACAAAGATGTTGTTTCCATGACTTGAACCCTTGACCTTCCAATTATAAAGGAGCAATTGGCTCGCCCTTTGGAGTTAGTCAAGTGATAATCATTTAAAATTCAAGTAAATAAATAAACTCACATGTAAGTGATTATAGAATTAAAGACTAATTTTATTTGCAATAGTGTCTCTAGTACACCAGCTCTTTAAAAAGGAAACATCTTGAAAATTAAAATAATAATTGTACCCACTAAAAAATCAACCTTAGAAAAAAAAACTATACATTATGAAGAAGATGATGAATAAGTCATCAGATCTTAGAATAAAAAATTGATACCAATGGTGATTTTGTTAATAATCCTAATTTCATCATAATGATTCTTATATTATGTTATGCCCCTTTCTTTTGGTGACTTTTAATGAACCTAACAAGTCTAAGTTTTTAATAGAAAACTATTTATATATTTTAAAAGTTAAAATAAATTCATAACCAAATAAAGAGTTCTATACATACAAGTACAAAAGAGCAAGGTAATTAGTGACATTACAAACCAAAACACCTCTATGTTAATCTATAGAGGATTAAATTACAAGGAAATTCTAGACCACAATTAATAGACAATTATTTTTTTATATTTATATACCCATATTTAGTATGCTTTGCTTGTTATTTGAGAGTTTTATAGTAGTAATAATTATCTTCATAGACAAAGAGGAGAAGTATTCCAGTGAAATTATGCCATGTAATGGAAGAATTGAAGCAATTTTGTAGATACATGGCAGTGTATAGTGATTGTATAAGTCATTGTAAGCATGTGGAGCTTCAAAGACAATTCTTACCTGTGTGAAATTACAGGCCCGTGTATGTTGCTGACAGTGTGTCGTAACACTATAACAAAATAAGTAAACTTAAAACTATAACTAGTGATAAGTCTATGTCAATCTTACAGAGATTTTTTATTTTTATTTTTTATATTCTTTTGTTTATATTTTGCAAGGCTGGATGTATTTAATATAGGATGGATCTTCTTCAATTCAAGACTCTGTACATATTCTTATTTAGGGCAGTACCAATCAAACATTTCTCAATTTTTATTGCTTTTTAAAATTTTTATGTGCTTTAATTTTATACACTAAGCACAATGTACAATCTTAAGTATGGAGAACGAATTTTAATAGTCTTAAGTTTATTATAATCTTTTTTTAATTCTTACTAATAGACATCCATAGTTAGTTAACCTGTCCAAAATACTTTACATAATTATTGATTATTAAACTGAATTAATATGCAAAGCATGAAAGTTATAATATACTTGCTTTTATAAGTTATATTTTTAGTTCTCATTAAGCTAATTAATTTGAATGAAAATTGCATATTATTTATATATAAGACCTTTTTTGTGAGCTTTTGTACCTAATAGCAAATACATCATTATTTTAAGCTCTTGTATTCTTTCGTGTGGGTTATTATGGATAGTTGGATAATTCTAGAACTTGCCTATTTATTCATATTAAGATCACATTTGTTAAATTAGAAACATTGAAATGATAAAAGCATTTAAACTTAACCTTTGCTTAGCCTATTTTCTTGTTTATTATCTTATCATATTTTATCCCTCAAAGGTAACCAATTTTGAGACTTAGCCCTTTTATTGATTATAACCACATTATTAGCCTTTACCTTATTTTTCTTGAAGCCTTTTTATTATTTTTGAACCCTGAAGGCTATTTACATTTACTTGTTTGTTTGAAACTTAAATTTTGAAAATGTCCAATATTTTTTTAATTGTTGTTACATGATGAGTGCTCAAAAAAAAAATATTGAAAGCATAATATTGAATAAAAAGGGTTAAAGTTATAGTAGCAATGGAATTATGATGTGAATGACTTATATTTTGAAGAACTAAGTTGTATGTAATTTTGTTATGTAAATTTCCTTCAATTTATCACTCTTTTTATTATTCGTATTATACCATAACCTAAGCCTCATTAAAACCTTATAATAAGAACTTTTGATTTTTGTTTCTAGTTTACTTATAAGTGGTGGAGACATGATTTTATTGCAAGCTTATGGCTAAGAATCCTTTTATGCATTGATTTAAGAGTTCTTACATTTTTCACCTTAAACACTTTAAGCTGACGAGGGTGTAAAAATTTGTGCTTTTGATTTCAAAAAGAATATCTATGTGATTGCTCTTGATATTGACTTATGAAGTTGGTTCTATAATGACTTAAATTTAATTGTATGTTAATTTGATTGATATGATTGTTTGCTCAATTATAATTTATGCATTACTATAAGTATACGGATCGTATATTGTAGTACACAAAATATCGTTCCTATAAAGATTGGATTAGTCACATAAAAAATTGAATGTACTTTGTCTAAGGTGATAAAATATTGAATTAATTGAATTAAAGTAAATTAATTGAAATTAAAATAAACTAATAAAACTGAACAATTGAATAAGTGAAGCTAGCAATAAAATCGAAGTTAATCAATAATGAAAACTTAGGGGTTATTCTATCCTTGTTTTGTCTTCCCTTGTTCTTATTAATTCAATTATGCTTGATCTTAGATATCCTAATGTTTTGATTATCCTCTCTAGAGATCTAATTAAGTAATAATAATTGAATTGCTACCTTTCGATTCACAATACTACTTGGAACTACTCAATTAGATTTAAAGCAATCTTAAGGAGAATTAACTCACAATTAGGATATCTCTTTAATTGTTTATTAATCTGATATTCGTAGGTCTATTAAGGTACCAACTCTTATTACTTAACTTAACGCATATAACTTTGATTCAATCTTTAAATTTCTTATCAAGTATAAGCATGACAAATACCATAAAACATTAATTTATTGAATTCAACAAGATAAAGTTATACAAAACCATTCAAGAATAAACCGTAATGTGGATTTAGAAATCCATAATCATGTTCAACACACAACTAAATAGAATTAATATCCAAGACAATGTAAGATAAGAAGAGAAAAGAAAGAAAATAGATTGAAGCCTTGATTCGGAAAATCTGGAAAATTAGAGTTAATCTTAATGTTTCTACTTTTGATCTCTTTGTTTATGATGTGCAGCCTACATTTTGGTTATTTTTTTCCTTTTCTTTTCATACTCTTGAGCCTTCTAGGTTCTTTTTTTTTTATGGTTTTTCCACTTGTTTTGGTTTCAAAAATAGCCCTGAAACGTCAAGAATACAAAAATCTCGCTAGCTTAAAACTACTTATGCATAACCATGCAATGAGGATGCAAGGTCGTTTAGTACCATCCAACCCCATGCACGATGAACGATCTTGCCAAAGTGTTCATCCAATATGCCGCTTGCATGCACAATTGTGCATAACCATGCATAATTGTGCATGTTCTTATTCTTCAAGTCTTTCTTCATCTTTTCTTCAATTTTTCCTGTTTACACTCATTAACAAACACATCAAACAACCCTTGAAAAATAATATTAAGATCAAATCCTTGCTTTAAAACAATCAAACAATTAAAACATATAAAAATTCTAATAAGAACATAAGTCTAATTCCTAAACACATGATTATCATATAAGAAAACACTTAAAAGCACACTTAAACATCTAGAAAACATGATATAACGTACACCTTTCATTGATATGATGATTTATATTTAGTGTGTTTTGTTTGTTATTTGAGAGTTTTATAGTATTTATAATACTTAATTTGCTTCAAGAGTGTTTTAAGCTGACAATTGTCTCCATAGACAAAGAGGAGAAGTATTTGGGTGAAATTATGGCATGTAATGGAAGAATTGGAGCAATTTTGGAGATACGCGGTCATGTATAGCGACCGTGTAAGTCACTGTAAACCTGTAGAGCTTCAAAGACACAATTCCTACCTGTGTGGAGTTACACATCCATGTATGTTGACATACACAACCATGTATATTGTCTGTGTAAGTCACTGTGACTGTGTAAAGTCACGAATTGAGGTGTTTTTTTGGAGATACATGGTCATCTACACAACCACGTAAGTCCCTATATATATATCCTAGAAACCTTAGTTTGGTGATATATAAGGATGTTAATAGGGCTACATTAAGGGAGGCAGATTAGAAGTGATTGAATTCAGAAAGAGGCATCTAGAGTCGATAATGACACCTGAAAAGGAAGAGCAAAAATATAAAAATAGTCCACACATCATTATGGATTGCTAAATCGATTTTAGGGTTTATTCTTAAATTGTTTAAATTTATTATAGCATTACTTTGTGGTATTTTTCATGCTTATACTTAATAAACAATTGAGATATAGAGTCAAGTTATTTGTGTTAAGTTGCACAAAAAGAGTTGGTACCTTAATAGACTTACAAATATAAGTTTAATAAACAACTAAAGAAAGATCTTAATTGTGAGTTAATTATCCTTAGGATTGCTTCAAATCTAATTAAGTGTTCAGGAGTAGTTTTGAGAATTGAGAGATTTCAACTTAATTGCTATCTATTTCAGTTGGGATTATTTAGTTTGATCGAAAGAGAGGGTAATTAGAACCTTAGGATATCTAGGATCGAGCATAATTGAATTAACAAAGCAAAAGGAAAATAAAAAGGATAGAATAGCCCCTAAATTTCCATTATTGATTAATTTCGCTCTTATTGCTATCTTTACTGGTTCAGTTGTTCAATTTTATTAGTTTATTTTAATTTTAATGAATTTATTTTAATTTTAGTTAATTCAATCTTTTATTACCTTATATAAAGTGCATTCAAATTATTAGGTAACTTATCCAATCCTATCTTCGTGGGAACGATATCTTGTGTACTACAATATGCGATTCGTACACTTACAATATTGTATGCATTAAAACAAACAAACAACAATCCTATAAAGACTTGAAAGATAACATTCCTTACTAGAGCTGCCAACCTTAGCCTTAGCATAAGTCTACTTTTTTTTTATGAAAGGTAAATATATTGAATCAAAAATATGTACACGGTCCTTAAGGCATACCCCGACCAGAGTCTGTAATCATAACATCAATTTCATCTATACTTCCAAAATATCAAAAGGTAATTAGTTCTGTAGGGTACAACTTATACAAGATCTTATACATTACAATTTTTATCTTAGAAACTACATCAAAGCTCATAATAGAAGCAAAATCTAATTGAATAGCATTCCTGATCTTCCATATCGTATATATGGTATACATGAATGTCAGTCGTGCAGCTTTGCTTCTAAGACGCGCTCCAGTGTAATCTTTCCAAATCCAGTTGATGGCACTAGATAATGTAGACATGGCTCGTGTCAATCCCAGCCATCCCCAGATAGCATTCCAAACTTCACCTAAAAAAGGACACTTAAAGAACAAATGGTCAACATTTTCTGGTTTACCATTACAAAATCTGCAAGCTCGGTCTATCTCTAAGAATAGCAAGTTATCCTTTGTTGGCAGTTTATTTCGAAGACTAACCCATGCAATGAAGGAGTATTTTGGCAGTATGTATTATTTCCAGATAAATAACATCTATGGTCGTCTAGTGCATTTGACTTGCAGTAGCTTATAGACTTTCTGTGAAGATAGGGTTCCATTGATACATAATTTTTGCATCTCACATACTACCTCCCTATGGCCACCCAACTTATCCACCAAAGTATTTCAGATCAATACTAATCTCTTCAATAGGGGTGAGTCTCGGGTGTGGGGTTCCCAATCCCATATTGATAAGCCCCTCAAGCATATTTCATGAATCCGTCTCATCCACAAAGAATCAGCTTCAACATGGATATTCCACAACACTTTAGACAAAAGCGCCGAATTCCATAATTTACAATTTTTCAATCCCAATCTACCCTCCTCTCTTGGTACACAAATATTGTCCTATGCCACCCTAAAATATTTACCACCCCATAAAAACAACCTACATATGGAGGTTATCCTCTCAAGGATAGTTGTTGGAATGGGAAATGCTTGGAGAAAAAAAGATAGTACCCCTTGAATGACCAAATTAATCATTTCAATTCTACCCGCATATGAAAGAGTCTTACCATTCCATGCATTAATATAAGCCTCTATGGATTCAAGTAGTATATAAAATTGGGCCACTGAGACCTTTATAAGTGCCAAAGGGGCCCCAAATATCGAATAGGAAACTCACCCATAGAATATTCTACCGTCTACAAAATGTCCACCCTATCTCGTCCACAAACCCTAGCTAAGTAAATACTGGATTTTGAAGAATTCACCCTTAGCCCTGCCACCTCTTTCAGTTCACTCAACGCATCTACTAGTATACGGATAGAAGTAAAATCACCTCTAGAGAATAACAAGAGATCATCCGCAAATGCAAAATGAGTGATGCCAAGTTGTTGTCATTTTGGGTGGAAGTAAAAAAGGGAGTTGGCAGTGCTCACTTTTAGCAATCTTGAAAGGTACTCCAAATAAAGCAGGAAAAGTGTAGATGACATGGGATCACCCTGTCTCAATCCCCGCCGACCCCCTTTAACATACCATGTAGTGTGCCATTGACCGAGATTGAGAAGGATGTAGTTGTTACACATTCCATAATCCATCGTACAAACTTATTAGGGAAGCCTAACCCTTTCATTATATCTTCAAGAAAGTCCCATGATACTGTGTCATAAGCTTTTGTGATGTCAATTTTTATCATGCACCGTGGGGAAATATGTTTTCTAGTGTAACCCCGAACAAGTTCCTATGCTAGAAAAATATTATCTAGTATACTTCTACTGGCACAAATGCAGCTTGAGCTGGGTCTAAAATTTTTCCCACAACCAAAGCCATACGCTCCGTCAATATTTTTGTGATCACCTTATACACAACATTCATACAAGCTATCGGTCTGAAATTTGTTACTCTCAGTGCTGCCTTCGTCTTTGGGATGAGTGTGATGATGGTATGATTTAACTGTTTAAGCATCCGACTAGTAGTGAAAAATTCCTTCATGAAAAAAGTCACATCTAATCCAAACCTATCCCAATGTTTCTTGAAGAAGGCAAACAAATATCCATCCGACCCCGGAGCTTTGTCATTGCCTATATCAAACATAATCCGCTTGATCTCCTCATCCATAATTGGGGCAATCAGTGTTTCATGAGTCTCCACATCCAAAACCAAACCATTTCTGACTACATTTAAGTCTAATCTGCTCAGAGGGGTTGAAGTGCCAAGGAGCCCTTTATAATAACTTACAACACAATCTGCCACTTCTTCCAATGATGTAGTCACAGATCCATCCTCCTTGATAAGATGAGAAATAGCATTCTACCTTCCTCTCTTCCGAGCTACTGTATGGAAATACCTCATACTTCTATCAGCCTCTATAAGATGCTTACATTTAGCCTTTTGCTGAAAGAATTGTCCCTCTGCATCTAGCAAAAAGCCAGCTTGCTTCCTGTTGACATTAGCCTCATGTTTCAGCTCTACATCATCAGGCCTATTAAGAGAGACCTTATACGCGAGTTGAAAATTCTCTTATGCCTTCTTAGCCTTACTAGATATGTGACCATATGCTTCAGAATTTAGAGCTTTCAAAGGGTACTTTTACACCTTAAACTGCATACAAAGAACATATTGAGCTGTCCCAACTACTACCATCTCCCAGCTATTAGATACTATGTCCTGAAATTGAGGGTCGTTAAGCCACATATTAAAGAACTTAAAAGGTTTGTTATTTCGAGAGTCCAATTGATTGAAGGCCACCATTACAGGACAATGGTCAGAATCTGCCAATATATCTAAGAAATGAGCTGAACAAGCATAACCCAAAGATCCCCATGCTTGATTGAGGAGGACCCGATCCAATTTAGCCCATAAAAATGATTTTTGTGCCAAGTAAAAAACTCCCCCCTAAATGGAGCATCTTGTAGCGCCCCAAATTAGGGGTTAGAATATTAAAGAAAGTTAGTATGAATTATGTTTGTTATGTTTGTTATTTGCTT
>JAOQMQ010000002.1:25036091-25048726 GCA_027563845.1 Erythroxylum subrotundum
TGGCTTCCCACAATCGTGGGATGGGTTATCCAAAAGTTCCCATCCAATTCCTTCATTAGTTTTCCAGATTTTCTCAGTACAAGTTTCGGGTCAGTTTTGTATAACCATTATGACATAGAAAATGAAGTAATTTGGTAGTACATTCTTCTAAAAAAATGTTCCCATATGTCTTAAGTTTCTAATGAACTAAAGTTCATTCAATTTGGTTCATTATTCTGAGTTATGCTCAAAATACTATAGACTAAGTACATTTGAAATTTTAACTAGGGCCTGATCATTCATTCAAAGTTGTACAACCCATATCTCTAAATTATAATATCCAAAAATTACAAACTTTATACCAATTTAAAGATAAGAGAATAAGCTACAACTTTTGTGAAGATACCTTTGTCTGATTCGGCCTACATCAATACAGCTTATTCGATAACAATAGGACATGATTTCTGTCATGGGTAGTGTTATAGCCTAATCTAAGACTCAATTTCAAGCTAAATTTCAAGACCCTTAAGGAAAAAATTCAAATTCAATTTCTTCTTAACAATTGTAACCAAATGTCTCTAGTTCAATGTAAATCAAAAATCATCTTATTTGGAGATCTACTGATCAAGATATAATCAAGATACCGAAGCATGATCAGTGAAATCATTCCAGTTAACAATATTCCAACACATTCACCATTTTCATCCTAAATTTATCACTCAATCATTTTCGAATGGATTCAAATGTTCATAAATTTTGGTGGAGAAGAATAACAATGTGTTATGAGTCTATTGGTTCAAGTATCATGTCATTTCTATGTCAAGAGAAGAAGTTATAACAAAAAGAACAAAGGATGTTCAGAGAAAACACTACAACTAACATATTCCAACAATTCTTCTTCACCAATATCACATGTATTTCAGTCCAATTCAAACATTATTCTTATACTAATAAACATACCACAAAACTCAGATTGTCACTTACTTGTTAGGCTTTCAATTCAGCTCAAACTTCAGATTAAATCGAGTCTCCACGCAAGCAAAATTCATCACATACTTATGATGAAAACAAGTTAATTTTGGACAGCAAGATGAAGGTAACTTTCAGCTGGTTTTCTTGGCTATTTTGTGTAAGGTAAAAAGTTGTTTTTGGTGCAGCAATTTGGCCAGGGTTCAGGCAAAATACGAAGGAGAAAGTTGGAGCAAATTCAGTGGAGAAAGTTGAGAGAAACAACAAAAACATTGCTGCTGAAATTTGCTCCATCAACATGCTAGGTGTCAACTTTACATAACAACATTTGTCCTAAGGCATGTCTTACATTTGCCTAATCAAGATGCTGCCACTAATCCACTCAAGATGCTGCCATATGTCACCAATTAATCAGTCCATATGTCTCCTAATTATTGATCCACTTGTCACACAATAATTGATCAATTTGTTAATTAATTATTAGTCCATTTGTCACCAATTTAACTATGCCAAATGTCAGTCAATTTTAGGCTTAATCATCCAAAATTTTCATATATCAATTTATCCTACCACTTGGCATTTGTCCTAGTTCAAATGTTCAATTTAATCTATCAATTTTCCAATCCATAACATTTAATTCCAAATTTTCTAATTGAAATCCAATCATACCAGAATTCAAGACATATCAAAACACAATTCACATCATAATCACTTAACATTTTTCATACCTCAGAATAAGTCAATTGAGTGCATATGCTAACTTGTAATGTGCACAAATATCAATTCGTGTATGAATGCTAATGTTATGCATGTATATGCAATATTTAATCTAGGGTTAAACCCTAAACATATTCTGAAAAATGGGATATTATACTATATAACCCATAAACAAAAGACACTATAAAGGTAAGCTGAGATATTCAGCATTGGACTTTATAGTGAATAAATTGCTCTCCCAACTCCAAAACTTGACAATAATAAAATATAGAATTCCATACAATACATATTCTTCCTCCTGCAATAGATCCAAAGTTGTGACAAGAGTCTCATCCTTTGAATATGTTTTTTATCATCATACTAATACCATCAGTAGATAATTTAGTTTCAAGGAGACACGCAAGCTAACAGTCATGTTGTCTAATAAGATTGACAACACTATGTTATCTCGAGGCCTTATTTAGACCTCGGATATTCCAACATAGCATCCTCATTTGCCATTTTGGGAGGGCCTCTCCCCTCCTGTCCTCTTAATTGCTTCAGTAGTACTTTTGCCCACATCTTCGCTATTGATACATACCTGAACTTGCACATTACTCCTTTCAGTCACTGTTCTATTGGATTGTGTCATCACAACCTTTCCTTTGTTAACAATTTTGTGGGTTTACACCTTCTGCCATTCTCCATCGCTAGCTTTTTTAGGATCCCTCCGAGCTTAAGATACCTTTTGTCCCCTTACTCCAGTCAATGCCTCCCTGTTTACGGTAACTTTAGTACTCCCTTCATTTTGCTGTTGTTGTCCCCCTTCCTTATCAGGATTTACCTCTTTAATTAATCCCGCATAGATTCTTGTTTGTTCATGCACTTCTACCTCCGCCCCCTGATTGGGTTGATTCATAGAACCTCCATCCATAGTAATTTCACCTTTGTCTATGGTGTTAGCATTTTGTATATCTTTCGTGCCCCCAGCATTTATAAGATCCTTCATCTGTTTCTTTTTTGTCCTTTCCATGGATTTGCAATCAAAAGGATTATGACCAAATTGTTTGCAATAGCAACAGTAGCTGGGAAAAGTTTGATAAATAACCATTTGTGTATATGGGGCACCCCAGGCATCTTCACATCAAAACTTGTCACCGGCTTCCTTGATACATCAACTTCTACTAATATTTTGGCATAACAAATGCGTGATTTTTTACTAGTGATCTTGTCCATGCATAGTGGTCTTCCAATTCGAGATACTAGTTTCAACAACCCTCTCTCATTCCACAACTCTAAGGGAACATTAGGGAATTGCAGTCAAATAGGAACTTCCATAAAGTCTTGATAATCAAAGGCAAAGCCTTGGGAGAGTCGTTTAAGTACCAAAGTCTTCCCATAAAGCATATACGGTCCCCCTGCTAGCACATTAGTACGATCTTCTTCTGTATCAAATTGGAAGATTATCCATCCTTGATCATGCGGTAGGATTTTACATTGAACATCCCATTTAGCAATTAATCCTTCAAGTGCTTTCATTCCTGGCAATCTCCCCGTGAAGCACCCCATAAGACAATAGCCCCATTCTTGTTCAATTCGTATTACATCTTCTTCCTCCATGATGACTTCATCAGCTACCTGCAAATATTCCAACTGCATTCCTTACTTCAACTCTCTATTGTTCCTGAGTAAACTAACATACGAGGGCTTGGTTTTTACTTCATGAGTACCTGAGCAGATTGGGTCTGACATTTTATCAAACACCTTCGGGCCTGGCTCTTCATTCTCTGGGTGATCCGAAGCTTCAGTGTCAGCACTCTCCACATCTATATTATCAGTCTCCTCATCAGAAGTGGATAACTCCTCATCCCCTATTTCTTTGTCAGCGCCACCTTTGCTCACCCCACCAGTATCCACATTTGTAGTTTTGCTCTGTAACCCTCCTTCACTGTTCTTAGTACCCAAATGCCTATCCTGTATCGTCTCTTTGCGTATACTTACCCTATTCTCACCAGTTCCAACATCCTTGTTCTGTCTACAAGCCGTAGTATTGTGTGCAACCACCATTTTCATCATCGAATGGTTATGTGGCCTAGTCCTCTCAACTCCCAGATGCCTACCTTGCAATGTTACTCTTATTACACCCGCTTTACTTGCTCCATCAGCCACATTCATTTTCTATCTACACTTCGCAATATTTTGCGCACTAGCCACCTTTATCATTGAATGATCGTGCACCCTAATCTCCTGTACTTCATTATCTATGTTGTCTTGTGTGCTCATAACAAGCTCTCAGGATCTCGCCACCTACAAACCCAAAACACAATCAGCAGTAATATCCCGTCCTTTATGTGGCATCTTCTTCCTTTTACCCATGCTCCAATATACCAAGAAATCTAGGCAAAATTTTTTGCCCTAAAAATGAATCCTAATTACTTTGGACTGTCAGATGTGACCAGCAAACGCAATCCAAACTCACTAAATAGCAAGGAATTAATCGAGAAAATTAGGAAAGAGTGTAGTCAAGTCGTGTAGTGTGCGATATCTAGGAAAAAATCACCTAAGGTGAGAGAACTCACATACGCACTTTGACTTGATTCAAAATCGTCGACATTGCTTCCAAAGATTTCACTATTTCTTTCTTTCCAAATGTGGTAAGTAATCATACCAAAGGCTAACTTGAAAAGCTTCCTCTCACATTTACTCTTGAAGTTTGCTCTTTTAAACCATGATGGTGTATCCTTCTAGCCTCTACTTAGGCATTTCATTCTAAGGATTGGTACTCGATGGTTCCAAAGAACTAAGGAAAATACACGAGAGAAGAACACATGGCCATATGATTCTTGCTTTACTTTGCACAAAACACATTTAAGATCATCAATGTGAAACTTTAGTCTATCTCTAGTGCTTAATCTTTGGGAGGTGGCTAGCCATAAAATGAAAGAATGTGAAAGTGCAATGTTGGAGTCCCATGCCAACTTCCACCAAAGGCTTTTGATCAGTGTTCCCAGTAACATTTTCCTACATAAGGTTGTAGTGAAGCTCCACTTTTTAATCTGCATCCATTGTACACAACAAAGGGAATATGCATCCATTGGACTGACTTGGGCTTCAACAAGTAACAAGGCCCACAAACGACAGACGAGAGCAATGCAAGAGACGAAGACATTTACGTTATAAAAATTTGATACCCATCGGCTTCTTTATTGCTTTTGTATTTTCTTCCAAATCGAAGCTTATTGCTCAACACTAAACACAAAGCTGAAAAACCCATTTGATTTAATTGTCTTCCAGTCTCCAGGAGACCAAGAGAGAGGCAGAGTACAAAAGGAAACAAATTCATTGACTATAACTTGTAAGTTACTAAAAGAAGGATGATGTCTCCAAGGCCAATGGGTGAAGATCGATCTTCACCTCCTCATTTCAGGTACTCATTTTTTTCAGTAACCCTATCTTTCTCTTGTTCATTCCTTTTCTCGCTTTATTATTTTATCTAATTTTGCTTCAAGTTCTTTGAACAAGATGGCATATACGAATACGCGAGCGGTTCAGCTCATGTTGGAGTTTTTTTTTTTTTTTTTTTTTCATGGGTGTTAATTTTGGAGCGTTGGAGTCTTCTTGTAGTCTATAGCTGCATTCTTCTATTCATATGAATATTTTTTGTGCCCTCATTGTGGCTTGGGAATGCTATAAAAGTGTAAACTTCATCTGTTATTTGGGATCCATTAGGCGACACTGGTTTCCGCGTGTTTGTTGCCTAGTGGAATTGGTCGTTACAATTACGGAGAAGTAATACGTTTTGTCAAGTTTGAAAAATGCGGGATTCGAAAAATGAGTTGTCTTGTTAGATGGTTTATTTGGTGGTAAATTACACCGGATATTGTGGTTTGAACCTTTTTCACTTTAGTTCCTAAAAATTATCATTTACCATGATATTATGTTTATCTATTACTCTTACCTATAGCGTCGAACGATGGTGTACTGCTTGTGTAATGTAGCGCAACAAAGACAGGTGTTGTGTCACGTAACAACTACACAAGCAGTATGATATCCTTTTGCCATTCTGATGCAGGGGAGTATTTGGCTGATTCAAAAAAATAAGTTAAATGATTGTTTTTAAATATCAGGGACTAAGGTGAAAAAGGTCCAAACCACGGTAACATCTACTGTAACTAACCTTCATTTCTATTTATATTCTTCTTGGTATGTATGAAATTCAGTGAATTCCCAATAGTTTGATTAATGTCTGGATCCTACCATGGTTTGAAGAAATCTGCTATATATAACATTGGATAATCTAACTTGAAACTTTTCGAATTCCTTCCTTGAATATCTTTTGTTTTCTCAGATGCAAAAAGATGATAGAATGTGGCATCTATTAACTCAAATGCCCTTCTGGTCTTGTCTTGTAAATTTTTTATCTAATAGTGATTTGTAATAGTGATCTTGTTTTCTTGATATAGGCACACTCCCTTGCAGATAATTCATATTATAGGGAACTTCTTGAGAATATGGTCGGTCTACTCAACGTATCAATATTTTCTTCAAAGTGGAGCATCAGTGGTGCTCTTTTTCTTCAGTTGTCTTGTTCCATCCTCCATCCTGTTTTTGGCCTTGCAAAAGCCCTGGAAGGGGAGATCGCTCTCTAATCAACAGGTTCACGTTGTCAGTTTGTTAAGGAAAAAGAAATCTGTTATTATAATGGCATCCAATTTCATTATTCTCATACGTTTTCAATTTAGTTGTTGTTCAGATAGTGCCATCTATCATAAATGGTGCAATAACAGCTTTATACTTCCTCTTTTGGGGAAAAGGCCTCAAGATATGTGGACCAGTCAGGTATGTTTTGTACCACTTGTATGAAAGTAGAATAAAAAATTATTGTACTAAAGAATTAACTGAAATTTTTTTATAATTCTTATAAAATTCATTCCTCTAGTATTGTGTTTCTGCTACTATATGCATGCTAATATATAACTTAAAACATATAGGGACATGTCCTTTTATTTATTGCCAGCTATATTAGATTTGTGATAGTCTTATTCATGATATTGAATATGCCCAAAGTGGATATGACGTGGTATATGGTATATGATATATGCCCAAAGTGGATATGACATAGTATATGGTCATGAAGATTAAAACGACCAATTGAAAGCAAAGCAAAGTGTGCGCTAGTGCGAGTTGAGATTATTTCTCTCTATCTATGAGATCATTCCCTTTATTAAATCATTAATATATGATGAAATATGTTAATAGTTGATACTTGGATTTCTCCCTGAGTTGTTTATAAGTGAAGGTATATTGGTTTGTTTCCTCTTTCGTTTTAATCGTAATCAATTATTTCTTCAATCTGACACTAGAACTATTTTGGCGGAGTATTCTGGTGCTGTTCTTGGAGTATTGTCAGCTGCATTATATGGTCAAAGAGGCCATGTATGGAAAAAGGTTGTCTAATATTCTACATGACATATAGATATTCTTTTTCATTTAGAGCACTTTCTTTCATGGTGTTAAAGATGAACAAGTATTTTGGTACTTAACATACTGTAGTTATAGGTTATTATGGATTCTACAGCATTTAGAACCAGATTGCGTGATTCAGAAGGTTATCTCTGATATTGTACAGGAGCTCAAATTCATTCCTCTATGTAACTATCATTTTACTGATTTTCTGTTGTGTGATGAACAAGCATTTTGATACTTAAAAGCACTATTTGTATAAATGATTCTTTTAAATATAAAGGCTTTATCAGCATCAACTTTTTGAATGTTGTCAGGCTGCAAATACTGTTTAATATTGAGAACAAATACGCTAGACCCATGTGGTATTAGTGTTGCAAAATGGTATATATTTAGTTATGGGAGTCTCCGTGTTTTGATAATTCACATAAATGTCCCTTTTTTCAGTAATCTTGTCCCTAACAACACCTAATCTTTTTGCTGCAGAGCAGTAGTATTGACTTGTTGTGAGCTATTACTTTGAATTAGGAGGGGTCCAGAAATTCTTATTATGCTTTAATTACAGATAAATAAAAATTTTGGTGATTATTATATCAAAATTGATGCATTGAGAATGATATATCAGCAAGTTTGTGAGATCTATTAATGTTGGATGAGGGCAACTTTATGTTGGCAGCTTTTTGGTTGGAATAACTATGAAAGCCAAGTAGAAATTTGGAAAGTTAGAAAGATAAACTGTAATATAAAAAACCAAACTCTGATTTCCTGATAATGAAATAACTGGAGATATTAACATAACAACATCCAAGTTAAGTGTTTAAAATCTTTAATTTCTATTGAATTGTATAAATAATTTTCAGCATTTTAGGGGTCTTCCATAGGTAAACTTATAACAGGGGTGTTAAAGGAGCCAACACTTCTTTTCCTGATAAATTATTTTCATAATCATCACGTTCACATTTACTAATCTTCTATCAGGTGGGTGGGCTGATTGTGATGTTGGCATCTTTCTACCTCTTATCACAAGGATGGGCCATGGAAACCTATTTCCCGATTTATATCCTTGTAGACGTACATATGGAACTTCTTCTGTTTCTGATTTATGTAGTTTAGTATCTTCAGCTTCAACCTATTTTTTGGTTGTTTCAATTTTCTGCAACCACTTGCAATAGTGTTGTTAACTTAATGTAAAAATACCATTCAAAGATGGCCTCGAAACTGATGATCAGACGACAGTAGTTTTGAGTATGAAAGGAATGACAATTCCTATCCTTGCTGGGATATTATCAGCTTTCAGAAGGGTGATTGCACGACGTTTATCTCTCAAGGTATTTTCCCTTAAATCTATGTAGATGTTTTCTGATTTCTTTGTTAACTTCAGGTAATTGATGTTGAACCATTGGGCATACTGGTTCAATGGAAGAGTACTTTAAAAACCTCCTCCACCACACTGTCAAAATCCTGACGGATTTTCATATTTTGTAATGCACCTTAAAAATTGGTTAACCGTAAAAAATGGTTATTTTATCTGATTGCTGGCTTTTATTTTGGCCATTTTATTAATTTATTTTCAGAATCAACTCAAAAGAAGGCTTCATGCAATAAGCATTACTTCTGCAACATGTTTTTTGTTTCCCGTGGCCATGTGGGACTTCATTATAGTAAGTCATATGTTGACATCTCTGACCTTTTTGGACCTGATAGAAAATGTTTGACATTAGTTTCATCTTATGATTTTGAACTCTTGATTACATTACCTTCCTTTATGTGCTTATCTACATTTGAATGGGTTCAGGGATCAACTTCTGATACAAGTGCAAGCCTGCCCTTTTCAGCTTGGCCATTTTTTAGTACTGTTCTTTTTGGAGTTATTTTGATATTCTACGTTGACACACTTGCAGAGGAGAGGTAACTTTTATTGTTTTTTTGCTAGTACTGTGTTGATTGCTACTAAATCCTTTTCAGTTCACTAACAATTGAGCTTTTGCCTTTTGTATTTCATTAGAAGTTTATCTGTATTATATTTATATAAGTCATTTATCTTTTCTTATTATAATCCTGATTCTTGTTAGTTTGATTGTCCATGTTAGTTCATGCATTACAGGTAATAGGGCACTTAACTGACCGACGGTTAATCTATCAATTGATTGATTAAGTAGATCACTTGATTTTATTACCTTTTTATATTCATACTTCTTTTTCAGTTTTCCACGTTAGCATTATGTAGGACTGTGTTTCCTTCAACTTGTTCTCACATAATCTTGTCTGGAAATCAAGTCATAAATCCATAAATATTGTCCTTCTTGTAGACTCCACATGGTATTCTCTTCTCCAAGGCATTTAATGGTTGCTGGTGGGTGCATCATTATCATGGAAATCATCTACAAAATGGATTTTTCTCTCCCTGGTTTTGTACTTTGCTCCTCAATTTTGGGCTTTGGTATGCATGCAATCTCTCTCATATCTTAGATTATCTGTGAGCTTTGGATTTGTTAAAAAGGATAGAAAATATGTCTGCAGGATAATCAGCTTCATATCTTATTTTCTTAAGACAGCATATGATGTTTAAAAGAAAGACTAATTAAGTCAAAGGAGATCTCTTGTGATTTGAAGCTATTTAGAATGATCGTTATGGATTGCAGCTTTGTTTTGTTACCCTCTATAGTCTTTTAACATGTCATTGAAGTCAGCATCAGGCAACAATATCTAACTTCCTTTAAAAAGATGTCTAGTTTCATAAGAAGACCGAATTATTTAACAATTGGACCCTAGATACTTCCTCTCCTTCTTTGTGGAAGCTGATGTAGCAAGTCTTGGATGGCAAAAGGGTCCAGGCCTGACCCGGACGGGCCTGAAGTTAACGGGCCAGTCCCATGTTGACTGGACCTTTGGCCCTTTTTCTCAGCCCAACCGGGTACTCAACACCCAGCCCCCATATATGGGAACATATGCCAAAGATTCTGAGAATGCTAAACTTCTTTCTTATCTTCATCCGATATTTTTCAATCTTCCTAACTAAATTTGCAAACCCTACTATTAAGCATCCAAATCACTTGAATGTCATTTGCATGACTAATCCATTAAGTAATTATGGTCATATTAGAAACTCTTTATTGCTTAAAATCTGTAGCATTTTTCTTCAGCTTCCTATATCCCACATTACGCACAGAACTACATCCCACTGGTTTCTTTAGGCTCTTATTCTTTTGTGGACGTGTTTTTAGCTGACTTCTACATTTTGCTCGTGGTGTCAATTGGGAGGGCAAAGATATGGAATTTGTTTTCACTGGTGGCAATAATTTGGGCTCTCTGAAGCTACATAAATTTTGATAAAAACCTTGTATAAAATTAGAAGCCATTTTAGGTACAAGTGCTGGTTCTTCTATAAAGACAAATTGCAAGTTTCTACATGGGTTTTACCCATCATTGTTCTTTGATTCTGTAAAATTGAAGATAATATCTTCTATAGATATTTATGTGGGTTGAGCAAGAAAATTGGATGGAGTTAAGTTCACACTTAGCTTTGTTTCTCCGGCCACTTGACTAAATATTTCCTGCGTCTTGAGATTGGAATACCTGGTTTTACTGTTTGTGAGTAATTTTTTTACTTATAATCTGCTCTTCCTTCTGTTTTATTTCTCAAAAGCAAATTTTCTGCATCAAACATGGGGCATTAATTGATATTAAAACTAAACGAAAGAATGCAACTTGGACCGACAAATGAAAAATATGCAATTCTGTGACGCTATAATAATACAAGCATTTTCATGAACACGATGTTTATTGTGGTTATTTTTATAATTTCTATTATTATGATGCTCGGAAAGATAGCTTATAAGAGTCTGAACATAGCAAAATAACTCTTATCATTTGCTGATTGTTATTGCCCTCCCTTGATGACTACATTTTCATTTTACATATTCCATGGTCTGATGCTGTAGGTATTTATCAGGCAACATCTTTGGAACGAAGCAAGAAAGGCTCTTCTCTGTCGTCAGACACATCAAATGGGATTTTGGAAGAACAAACCCTGCCAACTTGAGTTATTTCAAAGTTTTATCCATATTCAGTACTTTGGGCGTCCCATTTTATTTGTTCGTCTAATATAAGCCAAGTGAATGAAATGCTGACAACTGGGGAGAAATTAGGGTAAGGCATGTGTTTAGAATCTCAGAGATTCTTTGTTTTCCCAAACTGAGGGCTGATTACTTGTATTCCATCAAAAGTGTACATAAGTTCTGTAAAATGCATTTTGCGGTCTATTTTTGCCATATATTCAAATTGTTCTTTCTGGTGCCTGGCTCAAGTTGAATTGATTAAGTTTAAGTTGAGCAGTAGGATAGCTCTTTCTAGGCCTCAGGCCACATACACTGTAAATTCAATCTAGAAAGTAGGGGTATAATCCTCTTCAACCGTTGGAAGAAGCCCTTACATTTAGGGGTGTTCAAGAAAACCTGCGAATCTGTGAACTGGATCTGAACCGCATAAACCGAACCTGTAAACAAGGTTATCCGAACCTGAAAAATCAGGTTCAAGTTTCTAACTTGCGGTTCTAAGTTTAAACCTGAACCTGAAAGGTTGAAACACTCAAAAAAACTATCATATATTTGAATATAATTTAAGATGATATTAATAATAATAAATTCACTAGTATTTGCTTTATTTATTCTTGAGTAAAAAAAAGAAAAAGAAAAAAAACTACTTTAATTTTATGATATTAAATGTTAATTTTGAACATTGTTATTATAAGTAACAATTAATGAATAACACTCAATACTTCTACTTCAAATAGCAATTAATATGTGTCAAAGTTTTTGACCAAAGTATTAAATTATTAATAGAAAAAATTCATTGGCTAAAATAATATAATCATTTAGAGATTAATTAAAGAAATTAATAAGTGTAAAACACATTTATTAAGAAATCCTACAATTTTAGTTTTTTAAGACACGTATATTAGCTTAGATATTTATGAGTTATTATAAACATTAAACAAGTAAGTAATACTGATTCTTTAAAATATAGAATATAGTTGCTAATAAATAATAAGCATATAATAATATTGTTTTGTACAAATATAAACATAGTTTTATTTATTAGAAAGGAATGAAAAATTAGTTGATTCAGTAATAGACTATGGAATTGTATTTTTTTATACGGCTGCACTTTTTATAATATAATATTTGACATTTTAACTATGATTTTAATTGCATTTTCTATACTAAGTTGCAATAAGAAAAATGATACTTTTTATATTTATTAGTTTATTATTATTATTTATTTTAACATGATAAAATAAGATTTAATGATGTTAGATGAATATTTTTATTTTTTTTAATCAATGAGGTCTAGTAGAGCGGTTCGTTCCCTCATTGATTCATAGTAATAAGAAGCTATATTGCGTGTATAATTCATCTTCGAAGTCCTATTTTAAGCACTTCTGATTGGAAAGTGTTGGACCCCAAACTTTTCTTGGAAGTTAGAACTATTAAATGAGAAATTGTTAGTGATTAGTTATGAGTAAAGAA
>JAOQMQ010000002.1:25053784-25064509 GCA_027563845.1 Erythroxylum subrotundum
ATATATAAGTGAGATTTGTTATGGAAAAGGGACATAAAAATGGCATGAGACTTTAAGTTGCATGATTTCTTTGGATTACGCCTATGTCTTATGATTCAAGGGTTGGACTCCAGAAATGGGGCCCAACACATTTGGTACCAGAGCAAGAAGAGATTACAAAGAACCACGCTCAAGTATAATGGTATTTTGTTAAGAGTTGGATTCCGGAAACGGGATCCAACAGTTTTAGGGCTTAGTTTGATATGTATTTAATGGTTAATTCAATCGTTTAGTATGTGTTTAGGTTAGAATTGTGTTAGTTTGTTAATTATTTATGTGTTAAGTGTTTTATGGGTTAGTATAAGTCTTTGAGCTTAATTATTATATTTTTGAGGTACTATGATGCATTTGTTAGTGTTTCAGGGTCAACTTCGAAGAACGAAGAAGTTTCGGAGACACTAGGGCCGAAACAACAGCACACGATTGTGGCATAATAGGCCACGATCGTGACAGAAGCACTAGAGTCAGCCCATGTTCGTAACCCATATGCCACGATCGTGATAGAAGCCTAGGACATGGCCTGCGATCGTGGCCTGCTTGCCACGACCGTGATAGAAGGCTCGGATGTGGCCCACGATTGTGGCATGTAGAGCCACAATCGTGGTCTGCGTTGGGCAGACACGCAGACACTAAAAAATGTCAAGTTTTGAAGGATTTTTCGGATCTTTTGGACCTTGAACAAATCCTAGGGCTGCTCAGAACACAAAAGGTATTTAAAGAATAAGACAAAGAAGAGGAGAGAGCTTTTGCACAGCCACTTTCAGAGAAATCCTAGAGAGAATTATCAAGAGATAGATAAAGAGAAGAAGGAAGAGAGAAGAGGAGAAGAAGTTGACTCAACGTATTTCCCGGATCAGGAGTTTTCCGACGTCACTACCTCCTATCATTCGTCAATTTCCTGTTATTTTCAATTTTATTATTGTATAAAATTGAAATAATAGTAGATGATGGGATTTTTGAATGCTGATGATATTCTAAACTCACTTTCAGGGTTTTATCTTTGATTTAATGAAATTTGATTGTTTACATTTTACTGGATTTATTATGATTTAATTTCTATAATTGCATAATTCGATGACAAACTGAGAAAGCAAATTGAGAGAAAAATAATTAAATTGGGCTAACGATAGTTTGGTGATTTAATAGAACAAGAATTAAATTAAATCGGTAAAATTATGCGAATAGAGATCTTCCAATAGCTTCCGATAGTTTATTAGACAACTTCAGATCTAATGAGGGTTTTGGATAGGTTGTTAATTGAGAAATTGCAACTTCCATAATCTGATTAGGGTTTGTAAATTAGGGTTAATGGTTATAACTCGAGAGAGAGGAATTAACCCTAGGATCGTCTAGAGCCAATAATCCAGTAATTCATAATCGATTAGGTTAGCGTTAAAAATAGGTAAAATTCTCTTTCTCTCAATTGGTAGTTCCTTAGATTGATTCTTGAGTGTGTGTTGCAACTGCTAATTTGTTAATATTTTCGTGATTGATTTTTGAATTGGTTTGCTTGATTGAATTGCATTCTTGTTTCAGTTTCGCTACATTTGAATTTCTGCGATTTGTTTTGACCATAGATTTTAGGATTAGATTATCCCTCCTTGCAGGATCGACACCTTAGGTACTACGTGAATGACCCATGCGTTTGTTGATTATCAAGGTCAATCAATTAAAACTTACACACATCGAAAAACCATAATTAGAACCTAGTTTCAGAAAGCATATTGGAATATTTTTACAATGGTCAGATTCTTAAGGAGATTCATAAAATCTTAATTTTCTCATCCCCAAGAATCCAAATTCCTTCTGTATCCAAAATTATAAACTTATTTCTTTTTACAATTTACTATACAAAATAATTGCTAAAAGGCTAGATTCAAAGGTAATCTTTCAAAAGCTTCATTTATCTTTTGGCTTTCCACCCAATAAAAGCTCACCACCATAAATAAAATAAAAGCGAACAAATCTTATAGTTTAGCATGAAAATTATACAATCAAGGTAATTAGACCCTAAATCATCTACTCTTCAATTGCTCCTTTACTTAAACATTCTAGTTGAAAATTTAATATCTATGTAAGATAATGTGCTTAGATAATGAATGGTCAAAAATAGCCGAGTGGTAAACTCAAATGATGTACATTACCAAAGCATGCCTCATTATCTTCAAGTAGCTCTAAGAAATACTATTTGTGCTATATAGAAATAAAGAAAGGTGAGAATCTTTAGGAATGAAGCTAACGATTGCCAATTATTCAATGAAAGCACACTCTCATCAATAAGTTTAACTATAGGAATTAGTAATTATATAAACCTAAGTATGGCTATTAGTAGAAGCTTATCCTTGTCTTAGAACTATATATCCTACTTAGTATTTTAGTTATATTTTATTTTTATATTAAATAAGTTAGATTGTTATAGTAGGCTGCTTATAATACACTTTTAACTTATTTTTGTTAGTTTAATGCAATTTATTTTAACTTATAAAAAATATTATTAGCTTAATTGTAACTTGCTTTTATCTTCAAAAGTGTTGCTCCTACCCTTAAAAATGTTTTAATACCATTTTATTTTATCTTTTAAAAATGTAGATACTTTTTGAACTTGTAATATTATTGTCATTTGTATAAGTGAAATAATTTTAAGTGATCACCGAGGATTTGATATATGATAATGTGTTGTAGTTTATATGAAAATTACATACATATATTTTTTTGAAAATTAAATGAGAAATATTTATTAACACTAGCAAAAGCTATTACAATATTACAAAGTAAAACTAGTTACATTATAGTTCCAACACTTAATCAAACAAGAAAGAAGTTATAAGCAACTCATTTTAAAATTTCCATTTGCATTTGGTGTCAAGAGAAATCATGTTGTGTGCATTTTTTACTATCATGACCTCTCTAATCCTATTGAGATTGACATCCACAAGATAGTACTTTCCAGTGTTTACTCCCTTGCAAAGTATGCTCTTCCTTTCTTTCCAAATGGAGTAAATGGTAGTGGTAAAGGTAGTTTTGATGATCACTGCATTTTGCTTCAATTGATTAGCTTTCAAGATGATCCAAGTCAAGACCCCATTCCAATCATAACTTTGGCAATGCTCCCCTAGCATGTGCATCTTTACTCCAAATTGCTTTAGAATACCTACGTTGGTAAAATAAATGCTTCCTATCCTGCTCGACTTCCTTGCATAAGACACAGATTGGATCATAATCGCCAAACCATTTTTTTATTCTATTTTTTATCACAAGCCAAGTAATTAAGGAAGCTTTGAGGTGTAGAGAGTGCTTCCAAAGTAAATCATACCAAGGAAAATCCCCTAAACATGCTGAATTGTATAATAAGATTTATTTAAGAAGATCTCCTTGGAATTTAAAATCCATGCAGTGTTGTCATCTTTTTACAGTTGAGGCAATGATGTGTGTCGAATGCACTAGAAAATAAAACATAACTTTGCACACTAAAATTTATAATAGCAGTGAGTAAGGATCGTATTTACAATAAGTGTTTATGTAGCTTTTGCAATGAAAGAAATCGGTGTTAAGAATATGGTGGGGGTTGGATTCAAACAAGAAAATAAAGAGAAATTAAACTCAAGAAAGCAAATTAAAGAAAACAGTCAAAAAGTGATAAAGTGATGAATGGGATTGGAATCTGGTTTTCGGTTCAATCTCGGCCTACACACGAATAATCATACCTCATTGTGTTGTTATTCTCACACCTCTCTTAGAAACTATTAATCATAGGTTAACAATAAGTTCTGTTAACCCTGATGTTCCCTTAGTTCAATTTTAATCAAAATAAGCTCTTTAATTAAACTTAGCTATCGAATAACCTAGAACAAGTTCTCTAGATTTATTCGGATAGCCGTATTAAGAATAAGCAAAATAGATCAACCTAGGCAACAATCATACAAGCTCGAGTTATTTAACTTATGATATGTTATCACTAATGATTCAACATCACTAGTTGCCACAAATGAATCCAAAACATAATGATTATGTATTGTATTTGAGATTCTAGCAATAGGTTTATATATAGAAAATTAAAGGAGAAGGGGAATATTAATTATCCATATATGAATACCCAATTCAATAAGTAAAGGATAACATAAACAATCCCTAGAGATAGAAAGAACAACAATACACAATGAAGATACACCCAAATGTGTTGAAGAAGGAAGATTAGCCCTCTATATATCCCTAAGATTAAGAGCTCTGCCCCTCCTCTTCATCCAAAAACGATTCATGTCTCTCTTAGCCTCTCAAATGTCCCTTTATAGAAGAAAATAGGTTTCTGGGAGGATGCACGACCATGCATCCAACCGTGCATCATCAATAAAATGCACATTTTGAAATTGTGCACGATTGTGCAAACTAAAAAATTTAATATGCACAGTCGTGTAAGTTGATACATGGCCGTGCATTAATATGCATGACGTGCATCTTGCACTTCATGGTGAATTCTTTATTTCTTGCATTTTCTTATCCCATCTTCACTATAATCCATCTCTTTCTTGTCCTACAATGACAAATGACTTTGAAATCAAGAGAATGACTCAAGGAATGTGCTTTAACTTATTTTAGCTCTTGAATTTTCAAGTTGTAGATAAAATCAAATATGAACCAAAATGAGTTCCTTAAACATTTCATAGCATCAATCACTAAGTATTAAGGAGTAAATGTATAATCAATTAAGCACATATCAAATTTCTCCACACTTAGCTTTTGATCATCCTCGAGCAAAACAAAAAAATCAAAGTTATAATCCAAAACACTTACTCATTTTCAATATTTCTCAAGAATAGATAGTCATAAGGAAAAAAAAAATATAACTTTCAAAACTATAGCAAGAACTCAACATTCAATGCTTCTATTCATGACCAATCAACAATCATTCTCTTTAAAAACTGAACAATCTAGTGATAGAGTTAGACAAATAATAATTGTCAAATGTATATAATGAAGAATAATAAACACGAAATCATAGATTAATTTCATAATTAATCGACACAATTAATTAACCATATAATTGCAACATACTAGATCCAAAAATTGGATGGAAAAATACCTTAAAATTGAGGAACAATTGAATCTATTGTTGTTTTCTGTGAAGGGAAGTGACAGAGACGCAGATGATTGACTACTGCTATTCCAAACCTGATTAGAAACACGTACAGTTCTCAATGGGGCGACTGTATTTAAGGTCAGCTAGCAGTAGGGCTTCCTGTGCATTACAATACATAGGCCAAGCCTACCCATCAAAGCAAGCCCATAAACACAGGCCCAATGACATGTATGAGAGAAGTACCATTGACATCTAATTAATTGGGGTTTGTACAAAATTATGTTTATTATGCTAGTCCATAATTATGATAAAAATCTATCATTCTCCCACTTGGACAGCATAACCAATATCAATGAACAACAGAAACAAATCCCTAGATTAATATAACAATATGTGGCCATAATAGGATGTAAAAGTAGAGCCAACAATCTCTCAATTCATAAGTCCAAAATGAGGTTATAAGTACCTCAATAGTATAGAAATCATACTCGATAGGAGTACTGATAACATATATGCAAGATACCCATACCTCGATGACCTAAATAGAATGTGTCAGAAGGAAATGCACACAAAATGGTGATCTGATTGTGCAATTCCAAACAAAATGGCCCAAGCATCCACCCAAGATACCAACTGAGATTTAACAAAATATCTCAGAACAACAAAATGAGACTGGGTACAAAATGTTTCCAAAATAATGTCATATATATACAAACACTTAAATGTATCTGCGCAGTATATTAATAAAGTATATGGCAACATCAATAATAACAACAATTATAAGCAAAAGTCTCTAGACTGAATAACAAAATAGTCAAATACAATGTTGCTATCAAAATAACATAAAAGACAGACTCCCACTAATCCAAGGCATTAAAAGATCTAAATAGACCCATACAGGTTACATGATTCACAAAAGCTTTAATAGTTAAGCATTTGGTTAGAAGATCTTCCACCATAATATCAATAGGTATATGCTCTATACGAGTTTGAAACTCCTTAACCTTCTCTTTAACAAACATATACTTTGTATCAAAATGCTTTTAATGCTTAGAGTTCTTGCATATTTGAGAGAAGCCCACCACAGCAGAGTTATCACAGTATATGGTTAGAGGTCTGGAAACACTCTCCACAAGATGAAGCTCATAAATGAAATTCCTTAACCATATTGCCTGTCGAGTAGATTTGTAACAAGCCACATACTCTGCCTCCATAGTTGAAGTTGTTGTAAGTGTTTGTTTAACACTTTTCCAAGATACAACTCCTCCAGTAAGTATAAAGATATATCTTGATGTGGATTTGTGATCATTAGAGCAGCCACCATAATCAGAATCAGAATAACCTATCACCTCAAGGTGATCAGATATCCTGTAAGTGAGCATATAATCTTTAGTACCTTGTAGATACCTCAGAACTCGTTTCACAACTTGCCAATGACCCACACCAGGATTGCTCAAGTATCTCCCAAGTACACCAACAACAAAAGCTATATCAGGACGTGTACAAACTTGAGCATACATAAGATTGCCAATAGCAGAAGCATATGGGACCTTTTCCATCTCTAACTTATCTTTATCATTTTGAGGACATTGGCTATTCGAGAATTTGTCGCCCTTTTAGATGGGTGCACTACAAGGATTACAAGTCTTTATGTTGAATCTGTTCAAGATCCTTTCAATATACCTTTTATGAGACAAACCAAGAACACCACGAGATCTATGACGATGAATTTCAATGCCCAGAACAAAAGAAGCATCGCCAAGATCTTTCATATCAAAATGAGCTGTCAACATTTGTTTAGTCTCAGAAAGAAAATCCACATCATTACTGGCTAAAAGAATGTCATCAACATATAAGACAAGAATAATGAATTTTCTCCCACTATTCTTCAAGTAAATGCATTGATCAACAACATTTTCCTTGAAGCCAAGAGAGCAAACAATTTGGTCAAATTTCAAGTACCATTGTCTGGAGGCTTGTTTCAGCCCATAAATGGATTTTCTCAATTTCCATACCATATGTTCCTTACCTTTCTCAACAAAACCAGCAGGCTGATTCATGAATACATCTTCATACAAATCACCATTTAAGAAAGTAGTTTTCACATCCATTTGATGGAGCTCCAAATCAAAATGAGCAACTAAAGCCATCACAATACATAATGAATCTTTAGTAGAGACCGGGGAAACAGTCTCTTTATAGTCTATACCTTCCCTCTGGTTATACCCCTTTGCAAAAAGTCTGGCTTTGTACCTTTCTATCTCACCTCTAGCATCACGTTTGGTCTTAAAGACCCATTTACACCCAACAGTCTTACAATCACTAGGTAATTCCACCAAATCCCAAACGTCATTCATACTCATAGAAGCCAACTCCTCTTCCATGGTTGCCAACCATTGTGAACTACGAGGACCAAAAATGGCATCTTGAAAAGAAATTAGATTTGAGTCTTCAACTAAATTGAATTCACGCTCCTCCAAGTAAATGTAATAGTCTCAGAATTTAGAAGACTCAGTGGATTTAGCAATCCTTTCAGATCTCCTAGGTGGAACTACAACCACAACTGGGACTTGAGTATCAATGCTAACCTGTTGAGGAATTTCAACATCAATTCCTGGATCAACAACATCATCATGAATTAGAGGAGTTTGAATTGCCTCAAGATAAAAAACAATATGTGTAGGAACAACAACACGATCCTCTTTGAAATCAACAATATGAGACTCATGTCTTTCATTATGTTCCATGTCCCCTTCAAAATAGATAGCCCGATCTGATTCAATGACTCTAGTAGTGTGATTAGGACAATAGAACCTTGAACTTCTTGAGCCAGTACAATAACCAATAAAGAAACCCCAAATAGTTCTAGGATCAAGCTTCTTCAGCTGAGGATTATAAACCCTTACCTTAGCCTTACAGCCCCAAAATCAGAAATGCTTCAAACTGGGCTTCTTTCCTGATATAAGCTCAAAAGGAGTCTTTGGTACAGATTTACTAGGCACATAATTAAGAACATAAACAGTAGTCCTCAAAGCGTCGCCCCACAAGAAATCTGGTAAGGTGGAGTGACTAAGCATGACCTAACCATCTCCATGAGAGTACGATTTCATCTCTCTAAAATCCCATTTTGTTGAGGAGTGCCAGGCATGGTATATTGTGCTTCAATTCCACAACCGTGCAAGTATCTAGCAAAAGGGCTAGGGTTTTTACTAGTTTCATCATACCGACCATAATACTCACCACCTCTGTCAGATCTTACACATTTGATCTGCTTCCCAAGTTGCAATTCAATAACATTTTTTAGTGATTTAAAAGCATCCAAGGACTCAGATTTCTCACGCAACAATTCAATCCAACCATACCGAGAAAAATCATCAATTAAGGTGATGAAGTACCTATAGCCTCCCATGGCAATAGAAGTAATGGGTCCACAGATGTCTGTATGAATTATCTGTAATGGTTCCTCCTTCCTAGTCATTTTCTCCTGTCTTACTTTAACTGTTAACTTCCCTTTTATGCAATCAACACAAGTGTCAAAATAAGAGAAGTCCAGATCATGCAAAATAGTTTCCTTAATCAACCTCTCCATTCTCTCCTTAGAGATATATCCTAATTGTTTATGCCACAACATAGAAGATTTTTCAGCAACTCTCCCACGTTTCTTTCCAACAACAGCATTAACATCATCATATGGTCGGTCAAAACGAGAAGAATTGGCAATTATCATAAACAATCCATCATGTATAATTGCATAACCAACAACAGTAGAATCATAGTACAAAACAATACCATTATTGATTATATGGAAAATGTATCAACAACTTTGTAAAACAGAAACTGAAATCAAATTCCTTCTCATAGCAGGCACATAAATAGTATCCTTCAAAAGCAAATCATGTTCACTACTCAACTTCAAGGAAACTACTCCTATGTGCTCAACATTAACATTAAATCCATCTCCTAGTTGCACCGTCAACTCCCCTTTATTTGGTTTCCACCTGCTTTTGAACTCCTGCAATGAGTTCGTTATATGAATAGTGACACCAGTGTCTAACCACCATGAATTAGGAGGAACATTAACATGATTTGATTCAAAACAGACAAATATTTAAGAAATACCTTTCTTCTTTGCCAACCAATTCTTAAACTTCCCACAGTCACGCTGCCTATGCCCATGTTCTTGACAAAAGTTGCAGTTTCCATTAAAAACAGGCTTGGGTTTATCACCATAACTCTCACCAGGCCCAGAAGGTAATGTAGATTTTTCATTCCATTTCTTCTTAAACTGAGGCTTACCCTGTTTGTTTCTATAAAATTTCTTATTTTCACCACTTTTGTGAGAAGTGTGATGAATACTATGAGAATTTCCCTTCTTCATAGTATGCTCCTCTTGAATAAGAATGGAAATCAACTCATCAATGCTCCATTCATCTTTCTGAGCATGGTAAGTAGTCCCGAGAACATCAAACTCAGATGGAAGAGATTCAAATACCTGCCAAATAAGATAATCCTCTCCCAGCACAACTTTCATGGCCTTTAACTTGTTATACCAATTCACAAGCTTCATAACATGCTCATGAACACCACCCACCCATCATACTTGGTCTTAGACAATAAATACAAGTAATTAGACTTTTCAGTCTTATCAAACTTCTGGAATTTTTCACCAACAACCTTGAGATAATTTTTGGCATTATCAGTTTGTGTGATGCTCACTTTAATAGTCTTCTCCATTGTGTACTTGATGGTCATCAAATAGACCTTGTTAGAATGAACCCACTTATCATATTTAGCTCTATCTGCAACGGAAGACTCAGTAATAGGTTGTGCAGGCTCATCCTCAAGGAGAGTAACATCAACATTAGAAACTGCCAAAAAAAGGTTCAATGATTCAAGCCAGTCCTCATAATTGGTCCCATTTAGCTTAATCAAAGAATTCAAAGCTGAAAATTGATACAAAGCAGGGAGATTTAGCAAAGGTATCAACAACTAGCATAATTGGGCAAATAACACAGCTAGGTTCTCATGCAATTGCAATCCCGCCTAAGGGTCTCGAATTACAACACAGATCACCCAGAACATTAAATTATGCCTTAAAGCTAATATCGATAGGATACTGAAAACTTAAAGACGTAATTCAATGAATTAAACAAAGCATTAGAAACCACAATGATAAAGACAAACCGATAGGGTAAGTGCATCATTAAAATAGTATCTAATGTATGCCCAATAACAACATCACAATAGCACTTTGTAATAATTGGTCTCACGATAGACGAGTTCACAATTACACAAAATAAATGACAAGAGTCCAATAACACATCCCAAGATTGCCCTATAGGTTCTAGTTAGCACCACAATTGCAAAATTAACCATAGTAATCGTATAATATAACATTATATGCATAAACGACATCCAAAATTAATTTTGACACATAACCACATTAACATTGAGAGTACACAATATCCCACATGTAACATCCCACCCTCAATTGGAAGGGTAAAATGGTAAATTGGCATAGGATAGGTTAGATTAGGACTTCATAGGATTGTTCATGCATAATAGGATTGTTACACAGTAGCATTTGTGCACATGAAATGTTTGTACATGCA
>JAOQMQ010000002.1:25075466-25088778 GCA_027563845.1 Erythroxylum subrotundum
ATTTCATATTCTTGTAAGCTTGTTGCCCAAAATGGCAAATTTTCGAAACTTGATCCTTTTCAAACATAGCATCCTTTCAGAAATCATTTTCATGTTCTTTTCATAGATCATCAACACAATAAACTCATGTCAAACACATAACATTTTCTCAAAGCATTCAAAGAGTTATAAAGCATATTCATGAAGCAGTTGAAATCGTATATTTCCATCATTTGAAAGAAAACATTAGTGGCCTATTACTTAATCATAAAATTGTAACTCACCTGAATTACTTAATCATAAAATTGTAACCCACCTGAAAATCCTTGCTTGCTACTTGTTCAAATGTGTCCTTCCTCTTGCTCCTCTTACCTCACTTGCCTCACTTGATTTCCTTGAACAACAACCAAAATTTGATTCAATTTGGTGTAGAAATCGGAAAGTCATACTTTAACAATTTGAACTATAACTTATGCTGAAACAAAAATTCTATACTCAACTTCCATCCAAATTTTGATATTCTTATAGACTGAATTTGGACTCCATTACTCATACAAATTGTAGCCCTTTGTCTTTAGTTTACAGGGAATCAAAAATCACTCAATTTGTACATCTACATCAAAAGTTATGCCCAAAATACCAAAGCATGCTAGTGCTGGAAACTGGACGCTCGTCACGACGAGGAGCTGGAGCACGTCGTGACGAGAAAACTGGTGCATGTCGCGACGTGTGCAACAGCAGGTCGCGACGTGCAAACCCAGAAACCTCCGAAAACCTAATTTCTTGGCATTTTTCACCCATACACTTCCCATCCTTCAAATATAACTCATATTAACCCTATACCATCATTCCTACTTCATTTCTAAGCTCATTCCAACCCAATATCATTAACAAAACATCAAAATCTATCTTTGAGCATTAACCCTAAAAGAGGACACTTTCCTACTTCATTCATCAACAACTTCACACACATTTTAAGCTATACTTGGGTTTCATCTAACCAAAACAAGATAGAATCAACTCATACTTACTTGCTTTAGCTTCAAAGTCTTCAAAATCTCCAAGAATCCCAAAACCTTAGTTTTCTCTTCTTCTCCTCTCTTCCACGACACTCTCCCTCTTTCTTTCTTCATTTTATTTTTCTTCTTCTAATTCCCACTCTTACCAATCATACAAAGTCTCTTTTTCCCCTCCATGTAATGCCTTATGTCCTAAATGCTTAAGTGAACTTCCCACAATGCCCTTACACATTCTTAGTTCTTCATTTTTCACTTACATCAAACTACACTCTAACTTAAGCTTAATTTCTCCATTTAATTCCTTTAATTCCTTCAATCTAAGCAATAAATGCTCCCACAAAAATAATACATCAATTTAAAACCTCAAATATTAAATTGAAAACATGCTTATTCAATAAGAAGAGAATTCGGGGGCCAACATATTAGAAGTGAAGTTCTTTAAACCAAAATTCCCTTCAGCTTTAAATCTACACCTAATGCTATTAAAGTCCTAAATTATAAGCCAAAGGTCTTAACATGAGAATACAGAGTCTTTAAAGTAGTATATAGTTGCTTCGTTTAAAAAGTGAAGTTTAAACCATACACTACAAAAATAATTTCCTTTGCCTTCTCTTATGTGAACTAAAAATTAATATGGATTAATTGATCAGAACTACATAATTTTTGAACATTAACCAAGCTGTTATCAAAAGAAATCATAATTTTCCTATAATGGTGATGGTGATGATTGGATAGTATGGTCCATTTTTCCCCAAGAATTTCATTCCAAAATCCTTTCCTTGCTTAGATTTAATTTTAAAATACATATCATCATTGGTTTATTAACAATGGATAAACATTTTTTTAGGGGATATTTAAACCCCTTACATTCTAAATGATTATCGACATGATGCATGGTTAGAGAGTTTGAAGCCTCTTGATTTACTCTTTTTATTTGATTTCCTCTTATTAATCATTATGTATCCTCAATATCAATGGCATCCAAATTCATATAAGTCTAGCCTTCTATAAGAGAAGAGAGATTATTGGTACTCCAAGTATTTTTCATTTTCACTACCCTCAGATAGAATTTGTTCATTTAGAGTATTTTCCTCTGCAACTTTTGTTGCCTTTGTAGCATTTTTCCCACTAGTTACATATTTGGATCTTCAATCCCTCTGTTACTAACTTCAATTATTTGGTTTTCTTAGGAATTAATCTTGTGTCACATTTTTTTTTCACTTTGAATGCTTGTCTCCACAATTTCCAATATACAGAACATCCTAACCTTGTTACTAGCTTGATGCATATATGAAAATTGGTTGATTCTAGATGATTTATTAGCTTACTTAAGCTTAACATAGTTACCTTTAACAAAAAAAATTTCCTGTAGCAACCCATTTTTTCCCCTACTCCTTGAGATAAGGTTTTCATTAATAGACCACACTAACTATAACTTATATAAGTATTTCATTATTTCTTATTCTAAGAATGGGAATGATTTCATGCAACTCCTTTCTCATATCTCACACTCTCACAAATTTTAGTGTATCCAACTCTACTTTGAGATACAGTTTCATTCGCTTTTATGTTATCTCATTCTCATGCAGAACAGTAAAGCAAATATGAGCTATCTCTTCTTCTAAATGTTTATTTTCAGGACTTGTTTATGTCATCCCAAGTTGTAGATTTAAGTGCTTTCTTATTTTTCTTCTTCTCCATTTTATAATTTCTTTCATACTTTCTCATTATCTTTATGAATAGGACATTGTGACTTTCTGTAGCTAGGTTTTCTAAATTCAAAGAAAATAATGTCATAGAATTTATGTTTTTAAATCATTTTTACCTCTTTTGAAGTCCTTTCTTTTATAGAATTTCATCTTCAAGAATTTCATAAATTTTAAAGTGATTAAGGCAATGCATTCTTTATCACTTTCACTGGTTGATATAATTCTTCTTTTGAGGCTTTGAATGTAATTTTTTTTTCTTTTGGTGCATCATTTCTTCTTATATCTTTTAAGTATCATTTTCATGTGTAAGAAGAGACTAAAAATTTTCTTTCAATGCTAGTGTTGATTTATCCTTAGCTTTTTATTTGGTCATCTTTCGCTTCTCATATCTTTGAAGTGACCTAAGCAATTTTCTTACTATTTCAACATTACTATAAGTCTTTCCAATACCTTTTATAACATTAATAATATGAATAAAAATTGTGTACATGCTAGATATATTTTTATATTGCATTATTTGAAACAATATATAATGATGTGTTAGCATACTGACTTTGCTCAACTTTACTTAATTTGTTCCCTTATATGTAATTTCTAATGTCTGCCAAATGTTATAGGTTGTTTCACACATAAAGACTCCATTGAATTTTTTTCTTCTTAATATACAAAATAATATGTGTATAACTCTACTATTCAAGAAATTAATCTCTTATCTTAAAGTTATTATTCTTCCTTTAGTTTTGGGACCTTTTTTATTATCTATGGTTTATGTAGGTATAAAGGACTATTTGAAACTATTTCCTATAGGTATACACCTTCATGCATTAAGAAGAATCTCATCCTAATTTTCTAATAAAGATAATCATTGCCATAAAAAAAAGGTGCTCTAGTAATTCTTTATCTTGTTGGTTGAATGATAAGGATGATGCTCCAAACTAAGACATTATGCTCTTTGTTATAAGACTTTGTTAGAAATTCTATTCAAATTGACCCCCTTTAATACCTCATGCTAGTCCTTAATGGCACTCAAAAGGGGTAGTGAATTAGATGTTTAAAAATTTTGATAAAATTTTATAAGCAGCATACTTGATTAATAACAATTAACATAATAAGGCCAAGAAATTGCTTAATATAAATTAATCAAACAATTGAGTAATAATTTAAAGAGGATAGGAAAAAGAGAATGTAAATCAATTTATAGTGTTTCAACAAGCAACCCTTACCTACATCCACCCCAACAACTCTTCTTTAAATTTCATTATAACTCTTCACTCATGGTGATGAAAAACCATTACACCATCTTTTATAGGTAAAGAGGAAAAGGGTCTTCTTTTAAAGTGAAGACTATCCTTAATTTCTCTTAGATCACCCTTGAGTGCTTAACCAAATATTACAACTTAAAATATCTCGCTTTATTAATTGATAACTCCAAAGATCCTCACTCACACAAATATGAGATAATAAAACGTAAATGATTAATAAAAAACTTTGAAATGTGTGTATAAGAAGCCTAAACATGTTTTCATACTAAAACTCATATGAAAATACCTATATGTATAGTGCTTTGGGACCTTTACCAGCCATTTGAGCTAACAATTAGTATTATAATAGCTATTTATTTTTGCATACTGATCAACAAGTGTGCACTAAAAATATAAATTCAATAGCTGTTAAGAGACTAGTTGACTAGTAAGCATATAGGTCAACTAATATGGCATATTAATTACCCAATACATAAGCCAATATTTTTACAAACTCTTATTACATCAAATTTAATAACTTTAAACTATATTAATCAACCATTAACACCTATAGGTATACAAATGATCTATAAGACATGATTTTAATAAACTTTAAATGCTTAAAACTAAATTGGTTAATACATTTATGATTTGAACATTTCCTAAAATATTTTATAGAGAGTGTTTGAAATATTAAGGGGTTCTTCTATTAAAACCAAGAGCTTTAATGCCTCTTGATGAATGTAAAGACTCATGCAAATAAGGAGAAACAAAATGTTCTTTTAAAGCATAAATTAATAACATGAGATTATAAATAATAACACAATATGTAAAATTACCTTAATGATCCTTGATCCTTTTTTTTAGTTTGATATTTATTTTGTTAGTTGTAAACTTCAGTTTCTTTTTTTCAACCTCATAAATTACCTTCCCAAGCTTATAGTGTCATTTTATTCTTATATTGCTTTACTTTAAAATAATAAACTGATTAGTATTAACTATATTTTGTTATCATCAAAACATGAATTAGAATCTCCCTTAGTTAAACATACTGGATATGCCATATGGTGCTTCCTAAGAAGATGTCCAAGAACATAGAAATTCTGATGAGATATTTTCTTTGGTCATGAGACATCTATCACCCCTCTGGCGGAAATTTGATTACTATGGGAAAAAGGCGGACTAGGAATGAGGCATGTGAATATCATCAATAAGGTGTTGTTATCAAAATGAATTCGGGGAATCTTCATTGACAAAATTTATTTTGAGTTCAATGGATTCATAACCATTAATTATATGGACAGCAATAACTTTTCGAAAATTAATGCAAAGACAAACACTTGGTGGACTATGCAACAAATCCTTAAGCTAAGAAACAAGCTCTTTCGGGAACTTAGATTCAAAATAGGTTATAGGGCTGGATAATTGTAGCTCTAGAGGGCCTCTATAAATTATACCTGAGTTTTGGCACCTAAGATACAATAATCAAACCTTAGGCTAGAGTGAATGAGAATATTAATGACAATATAATGCATTTCATATTTAGAGGATTCTCAATCTTTCAAAGTTTCATCCCCATCTATTTATACTTATTAAAGGTTGTTGTCTAATTAGTAATGTAACTAATGCATATAAAAACAAAAAAATAATTTAAGGCCTTTCTTCATTTTTGTGAGAATTTTCTCTTTTATCTTTGACAATAATTTAATATATCATATTGAGGCAACATTTGGCAATCAAAATCATTATAAATTTAGTTGCAATAAACATGTTTGATTAAGGTCGAGTTCTCCTTACTTGATTTTGAAGACAATCATAAGGTTCCAATTTCCTATAAATTTTATCTAAGGTTCCCATTATGGACAAATGAGACCTTAACGAATATAGCAACAACCAAGTAAAAATAATGATGATCTTCCATGGATGTACCTAAGCAGTTCAAAACTAAATTTGGTTTATGATGATTATTTTTATATAATTTTTATCATATGGTTTGATGTAAGGAAGTGCACACCAATTAGTAGATAAACTCTCCATGCATAAACACCCAATTTATTTTTTCTCCCCTGTACTTTGATGAATTTAAGATAAATTATGCCAAAGCATGTGAAACTTATCCAATTCTAAACAAAATACAGCTTCAGCGATTCGGCTCAAAACCATTGCCCTTTGTACTTTTCGTCTCCAAAATGCTAATCTGTCATCTTAAGCTTATGTAAGAGATACTTTCCACTTTAGACTTATTGTCGGATCATCTTTAGCAGGAGGTTTATTATACTGGACTTCAGAACAGAAAAGAAACAAATGAAGAAGAGTGCAACTACATCATTGTGGATTGCGGATTAGCCGGTCATGACATGCAAGAAATTGTGTATTAAGATTTGCATCTCTAATGATACGATGCTCAAAACGTAATAATAACATAATCTCAGCACAGCTCTGTCAGTTGTGCACTCATATTCTTACTTTGTGAATAGAAGGATATTGTGCGGCTCTTTCTCATGTCAATGAATGTCAATTGAAACTCCTTATGTATCTTTGTTGGGATCAAGATGAACTTGAATATGCAATTTGTATAAGTTCTGGAGGATCCATATATTTATTTAACTTTCACCAGAAGATTTAGAAACATACGTGCAAGATGTCTATGTTGGGCCGCTGAAAAGATGTCTTGCATCTTTATCAGGTATGTTTTACTTATTCGGAAGTCGGAAAGTCGGGACCATAGAATTCTTGATCCATTGAGGAGACATTATAAATGCGCAAGCAAACAAGTTCGAGCTCGAGACTTTCTGTCATATGTTTTACTTATTCGGAAGTCGGAAAGTCAGGACCATACAATTCTTGATCCGTGGAGGAAACATTATAAATACGCAAGTCAACAAGTTCGAGCTCGAGCTCGTGCAACCACGTTTGTCTATCGTCATCCTACCAAACCTCAAAACCAAAATCCACCTAATCTCTAGATTATGGTGCACCACTTTCTTCGAATCTTGCATATAATGCTGTCGGATTCGCTACATTTTCTTCACCTTACTGTCAAAACATGGCCTCTAAAGCCTATAGTCTGTTGTTTACGATTCTTCTCCTGAACTTGGCTTTAGCATTGCATGCCACTGGAATAGATTACACTTATAATTCTAAATCTGTGGCAAACTATCTTCCCAGCCATACTAAGAAAGCTTTCAATTCTATAGACTCCTGCTGGCGAAGAAACTCAAATTGGAACTCCAATCGCCAAGCCTTAGCCAACTGTGCAGTGGGGTTTGGTCAAGCTGCCATGGGAGGGAAGTACGGACGTATATATGTTGTCATCACTCCGTACGATGACCCTGTAAACCCTAAACCAGGTACACTTCGATATGGCGTCATCCAAACACAGCCTCTGTGGATCATTTTCAGCAAGGACATGGTAATCAAACTGGAAAACGAACTAATTGTGAACAGTTACAAGACTATTGACGGAAGAGGGGCTAAAGTGGAAATTGCATATGGACCATGCATAACAATCCAAGGCGTTAGTCATGTCATAGTGCATGGAATTAGCATCCATGACTGTAGGCCAGGGAAGCGTGGGATGGTTCGAAGCAGTCCTACCCATGTTGGTCAACGTCAAGGATCCGACGGCGATGCTATAGCTGTATTCGCGTCTTCGAATATTTGGATTGATCACTGCTATCTTGCTCGTTGCACCGACGGCCTGATAGATGTGATTCATGCATCAACTGGCGTCACGATATCGAATAATTACTTCTCTCAACATGATAAGGTGGAGGAGAAAGGTTCATCCTCATTAAAATAAATTATTCTTTAATCGTAATCTGGACTCCTCTGTTATGTCTTATATGGCTCCAAAATGCAGGTGATGCTTTTGGGACACAGTGACGGATACTCAGCAGATAAAGCTATGAAAGTAACTGTGGTTTTCAACCATTTTGGCCCTGGTCTTGTCGAAAGGATGCCAAGGTGTGAGCAGAAACATGTTAATAATCAGGAGGGGATAATTCTAGCGGATTAAAAAGCTCTACTTTACAATAACTAATAAATTCAATGTAGATGGATTACATTTACAGCAACTTATTTTCAAAGTAAAATTTAGGTGAAGTATCTAACTTAATTTTGAACATATCATATTCGAGAAGTGTAGACATCCTAAAGTTTGTCCCGTTTCAGGGTAAGATTTGGTTATGCACACGTAGCCAACAATCGGTATGATCAGTGGCTTAAGTACGCCGTAGGTGGCAGTGCCAACCCAACAATCTTTAGTGAAGGAAATTACTATGTAGCTTCTGATAACAAACAGGTATGTATAAAGAGTTTTAGACACGCAACTTGTGAACTTCCCATCAACAACTGAGAAATTTTTGTTCCCTTGATCTTGGATTGTAATATAGATAGGAATATATATTCGCAATAAAGAAATAACGACGATCGATCTAATTAGTTGGTGATTATGGATGGCATGCGTACAGGTTACCAAGAGAGAAGGGTACAGCAATTGGAAGAACTGGAAATGGAGATCATCAAGGGACGCCTTTATAAACGGTGCTTATTTTGTACAGTCCGGTTATGGAAGCATTGGTCCAAATTATTCAGCGCGTCAATCATTTACAGTAGCTCCAGGATCTTTGGCTCCTGCACTAACGTCAGATTCGGGACCTCTGAAGTGTGTTGTTGGTCAAGCATGTTGAGTACAAGTACGAAGTAGTAAATGTTCAGTCTATCACCTTGGCTGCCAGATAATTGATTATTTGAAACGCATATAAAATGAGTCCGATATGTAAAGATTAAAAAGAAAAAAGAGTTCAACTTTCAAGATAAAAACACTAAGCTGCTGGATTCAGAGATGTCCGGGTATGCAGTAGAATCTGTGTTTAACCATATACGACACTATGGATTGGTGTCACCACTTACGGCATGCTTTTACATTTTGGATTTTTTTTTAATTTTCAGTTTAATATATTTCAATTTTAATGCATCTTCTTTTTTGTTTTGTGACATTTCCGTAACAAATATATTGCAGCACTCAGCTTACTTCCGGCGAAATACTATATTATTTCATAATATTCATAACATCTATAAAATTTATTTAGTACAATAATTAAATGGTATAAGGCAATTCCATATATATGAGATAATTAAATTAAACACTAGATTTAAATATTTAAAAGATAAGGTACAAAAATATTTAAATATGTAAGTGTTTATTGCCATATGAATTTATTGACTTAGACCATTAATTAGCATCTAGTTGTATATATCTATTGAAACTCTATTTTTCATAATTGTTAAATGAATTCTTCTTAAACTTCTGACTTCCAAACTATTTCATACGAGAATATTACTTTTTTTACAAGTTAAGATCTATCCTATTAGGATTAGGATGGCTCTGTAAGTAGTATTTGGATACAATATAAATTATGTTGAAAAAAGAGAAGTTCCAATTCAAGCTTTGATGATAACAAAGTAATGTTATTTCTAAATAAAATAAAAATGGTAAAATCTAAGGTTTTGGGATACCTAGTGAGATTTTCTCTCTTCTCTCTACCTTGGTTCTACTCGTATGATTGACCCAAACTTCCTCCAATAGGTTATCTAGTTGTTTCCAGCTCTAGCTCCTTTTTCCTATCATGTTTTTCTTCCAACTTCCTAAAGCAACTCTTCTTCTTAATCTTGTCTATTATTGTCTTATGGCTTATGTTCCTCACCCTTGTATTGGTAGTTTCCAGCTCCAACTCCTTTCCCTTATCATGCACTTCTTCCAAATTCCTAGGCAACTCTTCTTCTTTCTCTTGTTTATTATTGTCTTTTTGGCTTATGTTCTTCATCCCTATATTGCTTTCATTTTCCTCTCTTTTTTTCCATAAGTTTTTTAAAAGAAATTCTGGTCTTTTGAATATCAGGTTTTTTTCCTGCCTTTCATGTTTTATCGTTACTATAATAGCATTTAAAATTGTCATCCCTTGCGTCAATATTCCTTTCCTTTCTTATCTAATGAATTCAAGCTTTTTAGACTTGGGAAAGGCTACATTATCCTTTGGACAATTTCTCCCTTCACTTTCCATCCTCTAGCTCCCATTCATCCTTCGATTCTAGAGGCTTAGGTGCTCATTTTCACTTCTATTCCTCTTGCTTGTATCAAGTCCCCTCCATCTTAGTTTCTTCTTATCTCTTCCTCCCTAACAAGTTCTCCTTTTTCCTCAGTATAGGTGAAACCAACCCCTTTAGCACTAGCTCCTTCCACTTCCAATTTCAACTTGAATTAGAAATTCATATTAGGGCATCCCTCGATCAATTCTCCCCAATATTACCCTCTAGTGACTTTTGATGGTGTCACCACTATTTCCCCCTTGTTAGAAATCCCTGAGAAGGGGCAAGCTTATGGCCTTAAACAATATCAGGTTGATGGTGTCACCACTATGTTCCTTAATTGAGGACTCCATTCAACTCCTACCAATAGACCCCATCTTTTCAGCCGTAAGGGAAAGTTTGAAAACCTAGTGTAAGAAATTTTTTTAAAGGAGATTATAAGGCATGTATGAAGCTTGATAATAAGAGTCTTTCATCCCTCTCCTCAAAACCTCCCTCTACTGAGGGGAACACTCAAGCCTCGTAGGGGAATGTCTCTTATAAATTGTAGGCTTATAATTCTCAAGAAGAAGTTGTCATAGTTAATGATGTGGGATGGGTGGCTCAACTCACTTTTGAATCTAACTTTGCTATACCTCAGGAGTGGACTAGTTATCCTAGCTCAAATCAAGATTAGGCTAGGATGATCATTAAGGTAGAAGATGGTGCATCTACTTTTGTTTCTCCTTATATGTCATATCAAAGAAAATTAACGAATAATAAAGGTAGAATCTAGAGCAACTCTATCTAATTCACCTGGTAATATAATAGAACAATTCAAACTTGTTAAGAAAAGGAGATCATAACATAAAACCATAGGTAAGGTCTTTACTGCTCCCTATTTGTGCTTATGTATATTTTAACTTAGAACATAAGGGGCTTTAATAACTTGTAGAAGCAAAAAACAACTTTTGATTATATTAACTCATCAAAGCCTTTTATTTTTTGGCTTTTGGAGATCAAATTGAAAGAAGATAAATGTGTAAACCTTTGGATGTTTAAGAAGAAGTTTAATCTAGTCATAAACAATGTTGGTCACTGCTATGAAAGGATTATGGTTGCTTATAGTCACGATGACGTTGGTATTTTAGTTAGACAACTTTAGATCAATGCATTCATTTAATTCAAGACTTAAAAGGAATTGAGATAGTATAGTTTGTATCACTTTTATCTATACATATAATTTGCATTTAATAAATCTATAATATGGATTGACTAGAAAACTTTTTATAACATAATTAATGATTAGTTGATTATGAGGGATATTATTAGGATTGTTGTAACAATAGAAATAGAAGAAAAAAGATTTTCTAGTAGACCTTACTTTGAATTTAGTTCTTGCCTTTCCAACATTGATGTAACTAACATTAAATTTGATGGATGTTTTTTTAATACTTTGAGAAATAGAAAATATAGGAATTAGTTTATGAGAAAAATGTTAGAGAGGGTCGTAGTAAATTATGACTGCCTTTTGATATTTCAAAATAGTTGAGCAATCTTCAATAATTCCTTGTATTCCATTCAACCACCTATTGAGATATACGACCATACCATAGTTCAGAGGAGTATTTCCCTATTTAGATTCTTCTAAATTTTTAACCAATTGTTTGGTTTTTAAGAAATAATTAACAAAGGTTGGAGTTGCACCATTCATGTTATGAATCCAACAAATTCTACAAGAACCTTACGAAAATGAAGAAGGAAATTAAGTTACCTAGAATAAGTTTACAATCAAATACAAGCTTGGTTCTAGATAAGGCCATCAAGAGTTTGTTATAAAAAAAAAGAGCTCTATTACTTTCAAGCAGATAGTATTATGCAATTGAATGATAAAGCAATGAAAGCTTATTATAAAGCTCTAGAGATCAAGTTTCCTTAATAATGTAGAACTTTAAAGTTACTTGGCTTAAAAATAGGCATTACAAGAGTAAGTTCTTCTATATATCACTAATTTTAAGGAGAAATTTGAATTGAATTTATGCTTTGAGGGATGAGCATGAGAGACTTTGATTGAATAATATAAGATTCTACCTCTTGTTAAGGAGTACATTATAAACACCTTGGGCTCTCTAACTTTTACTTTTTCCTTAGGCTCTTACATTACAAAGCTTTAATCAATTGAACATTTTAAATTTCTCGGTAGAGGATATTGAGAGGGTTGTGTCTAGCGTTAACCCAAACAAGGCTCTAAGTCCTAATGTGCTTAATGCCTTTTTTCTATCATTGTCAATCTCTATAAATGCTAATATGTCAGGTAATATTGGAAATTTTTCAAGGTCAATGACGCTTATTTTTTGAAAAAAAACTCATATTTTCTTATTCCTAAAGATACCAAATCCCTCTTCTTTGATGGAATAAAAACCAACTCATTATTGTAACAACTTTTATAAGAATATCTCCAAGTTGCTAGCCTTAGGACTTAAATCAATCATGATGCCCTTCATCAGTTTCTCACAAGAAGCCTTCATTGAAGGGTAGGAATATTAGGATCTAGTAAAAATTTTACATTGAATATTAACCTATATAAAGCTTTTAATTATATAAATTAGGACTTCATCTTTCACTTTTTAAAAGCTTTAGGATTTTCTACTATTTGTATATCTTAGATTGTTCATCACTACACCTTCCTTTAGTGTTCTCATTGATGGGCAAGCTTCTAAATTATTCAAAGATTCTAAGGAGATCCTTTTTCTACTTATTTGTTTACAATATACATTGAAATCCTTTCCAAGACTATCTTTCATATAATAACTTTGGAAACTGATGGCAAGTTCTAAAAAAAGAGTGAACAATTGCATATCTTTAAGTTTTCCTTTACAAATAATCTCTTTTTATTTTTTTAAAGCTAGATCAAGATATTTTTCCTAGCTTATAAAAGCCCTGAATGTTTTCTCTAATCTCCCTAGATTATGAATTAATAAAGAGGAAAGTTATATGATGGTTAATAAGGATGCAACTCATTCTTCATAAGATTTTGCAAATATCTTAGTTCTAATGCTTAAATTCTCTCCTTTCACCTATCTTGGTATCTAAATTAACTCAAATAGAATATCCTATACAAATTGTAACCTCATTTCTGTTGGACCCCGAACTTTTCTTGGAAATTAGAATTATTAAATAAAATTAAATGAGGAATTGGTGGTGATTTATTCATGTGTAAAGAAAAGGAATTCTTGAATTTGAAATGATATACAAGATTAAGGTAGTGAATGTAGTAAGTTGATGAAGAGTGAAT
>JAOQMQ010000002.1:25090509-25105669 GCA_027563845.1 Erythroxylum subrotundum
AAAAATAAAATATTTTATTAATAAATATTATATAAAATATTAAAATAAATTTAAATAAAATAATTTATTTTAAGTTTTATTTAATTTATAATTATTATTAGTAATAAATTTTTTAATTATTTTAAAAATAAAAATTAAAAATTCACAATAATTATAAAAGTTGAAATAAATAAATTGACTAATTAAAAATTTTTTGAAAAAAGGGGGGGAAGGAGGGGGGGAGGGAGATTTAAAAATTTTTTGAAAATTTTGCAAAAAGGTCCCCCTATTTTTTAAATTTTTGGTACCGGCACTAGTATCGACCGATACCATCCGAAATGGGCCTATACCGACCGGTATTTAAACCTGGTACAATCGACCCTTTGTTTCGTACCGATTTTGGTCCTGTACGGTACGTACCAGCCAATACAAAACATTATTCATATCTTTGCCTGAACCTGGTATGATTTTAATTAGGGCTTATATTTAGAACATCTAGATTGCTACTTGTTCTCTCCGGTTGAGGAATATTTCGAGTCGGATAATGAAAATCAACTGCTTCCTCCTTTTTGACTTGATATAAATATTAATGAAGTTGGATAAGTTATTGTTCTATAGGCTATAAACAAAAATGTAGCCAATTCTTCTAAAAAAAAGTCACAGATTATATTCTAATATATAATCATCACCATAAATCTTGTCAATTCCCTAGTGTAAAACAGTTTAGGCAACATTTTATTGAATCATATAAAGTAAAATTAGTAGGTACGAATTATTTTTGTACCAAAAACATCTTAAATATGTCCCTACTTATCAAGAACACCATAAACATATGTGAAGTGACCTTGTAAAATCTTGAGCCTAAGAGAGAAAATGCTCTACCTTCTCACTACTTTGAGTGTCTTCAGATTTGGTTCAAACTCTCCTTTATGGTGTACTCCATAACGATACTTTCAATTTTTTCTCCCATCCAGTTAACTCTGCTTCCCAAACTATCACTTGCTCACCCCACCTTTTTTTTTCTTCTAAAAAGATGTTACTTTCCTTTTCTCTGTAAAGGTAAGCCTAATATAGCTTGACTCCAACGATGACTTTCCTGCTTTACCCTCCCAAAATCTTCCTCCCCTCTCCTCTATACCAAACAACTCCCTTATACACAGTTCCAACTTCGCACTCAAACCCTTAACCACTAAATTGAGCAGAACCTTGTACCATAACCCTTAACCACTAAATTGAGCAGAACCTTGTACCATCTTTCACCATCTCACTCCCCCCTCATTCCACTCAAAATATAACCCAGTAGCCCAAACAACCCTCCCTTATTTCCTTCTTCTCATAATCATCCCTTGAACAAAATATAGAAACAAGTTGTGGGAGAGCCCTCTAGTGTCACTCTTCATTATAATCCAACAAAGGTCATTGATGGCAAGTCATTTGTGGCACCAAATATTGAGACCTTGAGGAATGGAGCAAAAATATGGGAATCCTCCCTTATAGGATTCTTCATGGAACGAAAACCTGCAATTCCTCTCATTCAAAAATGGGTAGTTAGTCATTGGAAGAATAGAGGACTCACTGATGTACTTCTTATAGAAGATAACCAGGTTTTGTTCACCTTTACCTCTCAAGATGCAGCAAATAAGATTATGGAGGAAGGTCTTTGGCACATAGCACAACTTCCTTTATTCCTACAAATATGGCAGCGGAGCATAAAGCTTGAAAACATTAAGGTGCATAACTTTCTGTTGTGGATAAATGATAGTCATAGATTTCATCATATTTTGTGGGTAGTTTAGGATGTGTTTAGTGGATAAATTTAATCGATTAGTACGTGTTTAGGTTATAATTGTGTTAGTTAGTTAGATATTTGTGTATTGAGTTTTTTGTGGGTTAGGGTACACGTTTGGGCTTCAATTTTATGCTTTTAAGGTGTTGTGATGTGTTTGCTAATGTTTCAAGGCAAATATAGAAACACATAAGAGATTCAGAGAAGATCCAGAGCTGAACCTAGGCCTACGATCGTCGCCAATAAGCCATGATTTTGACAGAAGCAGATGCAAGGAGCCATGATCATGGCATGTTCTGTCACGATCGTGACAAAAGGGAAAATAAGATGCCACAATCATGGCACTATGGGCTACGATCGTGGCCTGCGTCATAAACAGTGCGTCCTGACTTTTTGAACTTTATTTTTGGGAACATTTTAGACCTTTGGAGCATGGAAAAAGCCCTAGAGTTTCCCTAAATAGAAAAATCCTATAATAAGGAAAAGAAAAGACCAAAAAAAAGAGAGTCTCCACTTCTGCCATTTTGGGAGAGCTTCAAGAAAGAGAAGAAGAAGAGAGAGAAAAGGAAGAAGAGGAGAGAGGAAGCGAGTCTTCAGACGTTGCTGCCTTTACGGATTATCCGATCTAAGTTTCTTTCTCCTTTCCATCTTTATTTTTGTTCATTTAATGTTTAAGATGATGATGGATTGTATGATGATGGATGTTGGATTTTTGATAATGTTTTAACTTTTCATTCGAGATTTTACCTTGATTTAATATTAATATAGTAATTTTTGTGTTATTTTGATTAAGTGTTGTGATTAATCGCAAAACTTGCATATTTTGGTAATAAATTGAGAGGATGGACTGAATAAAAATAATTGGGTTGAATTAATGAGAGTTAAGTGATCCAATAGACCACGTGATTAATCATATTGGTTTTTATGCAGAGAGAGATCCCATGTGAGACCCGATAGTTTATTAGAGGGATTAAGATCTAATTAGAGTTGTGTGTCTTTTTTTAATCGAGATATTGCAAATCGAGATATTGCAAATTCTATAATTCAATTAGGGTTTACGATTTAGGGTTCAATGATTATAACTCGAGAGAGAGTAATCCACCCTATAATAGTCTAGAATTATAGGAGTGCATACGAAGATTTTTACGGATCACAAGAGTCTCAAGCATTTGTTAAGTCAGAAAGAGCTGAATTTGAGACAGAGAAGATGATTAGAGTTGCTTAAGGATTATGACCTGATGATTGAATTGGAGCACTTGTCAATCTGTGCTTAAGCTCCTCAAAGCTCTTCTGGCATTCATCACTCTAGATAAACTTCTGATTCTTCCTCAATAACTTGGTTATCGGAGCAGCTATCATCGAGAATCCTTCAACTATAATACCCTGTTAGACCCAGAAAACTTCTTACTTCTGCCACTGTCGTCGGTGCATGTCAATTCACCACTGCTTCAATTTTCCTAGGATCAACATGTACCCCATCTTTAGAAATCACATGTCCAAGGAAAATCACTTCGTGAAGCCAAAACTCACATTTGCTGAATTTGGCATAAAGCTCCTTCTCCCGCAGTATCTGCTACACTATCCTGAGATGTTCTTCATGTTCCCCTTCACTCTTAGAATAAACCAAAATGTCATCGATAAATAGTATGACAAACTGATCCAGATACTCCTTGAAGACCCTATTCATAAGATCTATAAATGCAGCCGGAGCATTGGTCAGTCCAAAAGGCATGACTAAGAACTCGTAATGCCCATAACGAGTCCTAAAAGCTGTCTTGCTTACATCAGACTCCTTGATTCTGAGTTGATGATAGCCTGACCTGAGATCAATCTTGGAAAAGACCCTTGCTCCCTACAACTGGTCAAACAGATCATCAATCCTGGGTAGAGGGTACTTGTTCTTAACAGTCACCTTGTTGACTCTCCGGTAATCGATACACATACGCCATATCTCATCCTTCTTCCTAACAAACAGAACCGGTGCTCCCCATGGTGACGAACTCGATCGTACATATCCCTTATCTAACAGTTCCTCCAACTGTTCCTTGAGCTCCTTCAGTTCAGCTGGAGCCATTTTATACGATGGTATAGAAATGGGTGCGGTTCCGGGAATCAAATCAATGGCAAACTCGATTTCTCTCACCGGCGGCAAACCAGGTAAGTCCTCCGGGAACACATCTAGAAACTCCCTTACTACTGGAAAATCTTCTAACCTCCCTTCATTCACCTCAGTGTCCACAACATGCGCCAAGAAGGCCTCACACCCTTTTTCCATCATCCGTTCGGCAAGCAAAGCCGAAACAATGCTGGGTGATGGTGTTCTCCTGTCTCCTCTGAAAATTACCTTCTCACCATTGCCAAGGTCAAACTCTACCTCTATGGCATCTATACCCAGTATCATATCTAGACCCTTCAGCTCTAGGGGCAACAGGTCTATTACCAGTCTAGCACCCTCAATAACCAGCTCACAGTCTCTATACACTCGACTGATTACCACATTCCTCCCTAGAGGTGTACTAACAAGCAAAGGACTATTCAAAAGCATTAAATTCACAACATGCAAAGTCATACTTGTAGAAACAAATGAATGTGTCGAACCAGTATCAGTCAACACAAAAACTGCAGAATTGAATAACTGAGCCATACCCGTTACAACTTCAGGAGCGGCTGCAGCTTCCTCTCTGGTCATGGCAAATACCCTGGCTTGTGCCTGACCCCTTGGTCTCCCTGGAAGATTAGCCTTCCTTGCAGCTCCAGAATTGCTCATCTCTGTGACTGACCTGGGTCTCACTGTTTCTGCTCTTCTTGGGGCTTGCGACTGCGACCCCTCTTGCCTGACTACCTGGGGACAATCTCTGATCATATGTCCCTTTTCACCGCATCTGAAACATGCTTCGAGTAACTTGAAGCATTCTCCTTTGTGAAGTTTCCCACAATGCTCACATTGGGGGTTCGTGTATCTGCTTCTTCCCGTGCCTCCCACACTTGAGACTTGCACTGAAACTGCTCTTGATTGCTTGTTCTTAGTAGGACTACTACTTCCCACTTCACTCTGCGTATGATAAGTCCTTGTACTCCTCTCAGGCGTTCACTCATTCCCTTCTTTGAAGACTGCTTTCGGTTCTTCATCTTCTTGTTCACTTCAAACTTGATATTCTCCAAATTTTCAGCCTAGAGTGCGGCATCTACCAGCTGCTGGTAGTCACAGAAGTTGTGGATCAACACCTTCTCTTTGATCCCTAGATAAAGTCCCCCCTCAAACTTGCGGCACTTGTCCTCTTCATTGGCCACAATGTTGGCCGCATACCGGGATAGCTGGGTGAACTTCAGCTTATACTCACTCACACTCATTTCCCTTTGTGTGAGATTCAGAAATTCTCTGGCCTTCTCTTGGATATAGATCCTCGGGAAGTACTTCCTCTGGAAAGCTTCCAAAAAGTCCCTCCATGAAAGCACTGGAGGCATAACCTGACTGTGGGGCACTGATTCCCACCAATGAAGTGCATCCCCTTGCAGTAAGCTAACTGCATAATCCGGCTTCTCTTCGTCGAAGCACTTCATCTGAATCAGGACCCTCTCTGTCCTCTTCAGCCATGCTTCAGCCTCTTCAGAATTGGTGGTTCCGTTGAAGTCCACAGCTCCATACTTACGGAGCTTATCATACTGTCCACTCCAATCCACTGGAGTTGACACCGGAACTTGTGATCCTTGGTCGCCCATGGCATAGGTGAAAGCCTGGGCAAAGGCTTGAAAGAACTGAGGATCCATTTGAGGCATCGGAGGAGGCGGTGGAGGCACCTCATGATGCACATTAGGTGCCTCAGAATATGGAGCAGAATGTGTCCCCGCATCTTGTGGGACATACGATTCATTCATGCTCCCTTGGCGAAAGCTAGATCGAGGCAGCGCTCCTCGAGTTCTTTTTCGAGGCGGCATTTCACTCCTTCAATAAAAAAAACATTGAAAATCTTTAGTTCATGTAAAACAATTTCAAATCATGTAAAACAATTCAAAACAATGGAAGTTGTTCATTTAAAACAATGCATGCGGTTCATGTAAAATAATGCATGCTCACTTCATACTTGGAAACTACCCACCTAGTTGCCTAGGAGGTCACTAAACCTAGTCTCTTTGATACCACAACAGTTGGACCCCGTTTTCGGAGCCCAACATCCGGAGTCATAAACCTAGTGCTCATTACCCTGTAGGGTCATTAGCCAGCCTTCACAAGAGTGGTGCGCCCAAACCCGTCAAATGTCAAAATGCTAACTTGACTTCTTCATAGAAATTGTAGCTCTAAGTCTCTAGTTTGTTTTGAAGCAAGAATCACCTCAATCGAAGCTTTAAAGATCAAAATATGCTTAAAAAGCTAAAGGGTGTTCAAACCCTAATCACACTCTCCCAACCAACCTCTCACTTGTTCTAATGAAAAATTTCTCAAAACAACTCCAAAAGATACCATTTTTCATGGAGAGATAGATACATGTCTTAGGAATCCATTGCTTCAAGAATCACTTCATGTGGAGGTCGGATGGGGGAGTTATGCCCAAAAGAACAGAACATGTTTATACCCTCAATTGATTTGTACCTATCTTGGCGCGATCGTCATAACTTTCAATCTAGATGTCTGATTGAGTTCATTTTTGGACCATTGGAAAGAAGACGTTTATATCTACAACTTTTATGAATACCAAAAAGTGAGATTATGCCTCTAAAAGGGTCAAAAATCACGATTTTGTGAAGTTGACCAATGGATGTCCATTTAAAGGACATGCATTGGGTTTAAGAGCCAAAATGGCCCGAAAAGGTCCGTTTAACGGACATCCATGTCCATTAAACGGACATTGACTAACTAGGGGTGTTTTTACATCCGAGAAGGTCCGTTAAACGGACATAGGGGTCCCCCAAACCCCTCCAAAGCCCCTCCAATGCTTCCTACATCCAATCTAACATCATATACACTAATATCTCCCTAAAATCAACTCTTCTAGTGCCAAAACACTTCATAACAACTCAAACACCAAATTCATCTCACAAAATTCTCAAATCTCAACTCATTTGGTTCATCAACACCACAATTTCCTATCATTCACCATAGCTATCACATACACAACTCCTATACAGCATCCTAACTTGTAACAATCATATCTTTCTATTCCGACGTCCAAAAATTACAAACTTCATATCGTTGGAAAGATAGAAAGGTCTTCTACAACTTTCAAGAAGACAATTTTCATCAATTCTACCTAGGTAATTTCAGAATTTCCCTTGCATTCAGAACACAATCCTACCCCTATGACAAATTGAAAATTGCAATGTAAAGATTTGAAAAGCCATAAACATCCATAATGCATATGTACTTCATTCGCATCAAAAGAAGAGTTTTACAACGCTTTAGTGGGCATTTTGAGCCACTTTACAACATAATCTAAAATGCAAACTTAACAAAAGCAACAATTTCTCAAAATGTAACTAAAGCATTGTTTTACAAATTCTAACTTCAAAAGATCAAAAGAACAAAAGTACAAATTGAAGTGAAGCCTTGACGCTCAACTCGATCGCTCGACATCTTGCTTATCGCCTGTAGATGGGAAGGTGTGGGGGTGAGCTTAACGCTTGTAGGTAACACTTTTATAATCGGTAATATACAAAAACCATTGAAACATTCATGATCATAGCAATTTCGCACAAAAATCCATAACACATATATTTCTCAACTTTGTCAAACCAAATCACAATTCTCATAAGTCAAGCATTCCTCAAACTTGTCAACACATATAAACACATAAACACATCACAAATGGTTTGGGCAAGTCCATAAACATGACGAACTATACAATTTCATATAATGGCCTTGTATAGTCGTAAACCTGAGGAAGTCCTTAAAGGAGCTCCGTGCCACTAGCGGACAGGCAGGAGAAGCCTTGACTTGGTCAACGTGCACGTGACAATTCTTGGATGGACTACACCAAACCCACATAACATGTAATTCATGAACTGAAAATATTTTGCTCAAATGGCACATCTTTGAATGCTTGTTTTTCATGAACATGACATGTTTCACAATTCTATAACCAAAATCCCATACCAATCATAAAATCCATTTTTCAACTCAATCAAAAGCAATAAATACAATAATTGCAAAGCAATTACAATTCATTCCCAAAATCCACACATAACAACATATGGCAAATTCTCATTCATTTAAAAAAAATAAATGCTCATTTATGAGGTAGTAAAAAAAATTATTAATTTCATTTATTTGAAGAACATGTATAGCTTATTAACTCAAGTATAAAAATGTAACCTATCTTAGTTTCCTTGCTTGAAAAATTGCTCAAATGGGCCTCTCCTCTTGCCTCCCTTGATTTTCTTCAACATTGACAAAAAAATTCCAATCAATAGGAATCCCAAAATTGAAAAACCTAAAGAACCCAATGCATGAAATTGATCATAGAATACTTAAACTCATACTTTTCCTTAAGTTCTTTGAACCATCACCCTTGCAAAAATCCAAATTTTGAAAACATAACTTACCTTGAATCTCCACCAACCAAAGAGTTTCTTGGCTCTAATGGAAGCTTGAACCTTCTTCTTTCTTTTTCCTTCTTGAATCAACCCCAAAAACCCTCTTGAATACCAAGAAAATGGAAACCCTAGCTTTTCTTCTTTTTCTCCCCTTTCCTTTCCACCAATGACACTTTCTCTCTCTTTTTCCCTCCAATTTCGTTTTCTCTCCTTCTTCTACGTAAGCCACTCTTTTCTTCTCTCTTTTATACCCTTAATAATGCTAAAATGTCCAACTTAGACAAAATTCTTTGATTAAACTCTAAGGATGTTTGTCCCCATTACCTAGGAAGGAAAAAATTGATGTTGCATAGGGCCCTTCTTTTAAAGGTGGTTGCTAGAATGGGTAAAGAGTAGAAGGGGGGAAAAACTAATAAATAGAAAAGATAAGTCCCACTCTTGAGGAGTTGGGTGTGCATTACGCAAGGCAGCTAAGGTCACCGCCTAAATATGAGATAACAAGTATCACATAAAATTAAGTTGAGGAATAAGTTGAACAAAATTGTGACCATATATTTCTTTTAAAATGGTTTCACATTCCAATCATAAAAAATTCAAAGCTTTTTCGAAAAAAAAAATCAGAAAATTACAACTCAATTATGTTTTTTTCTCTATTTAAATAAGACAAATACTAGGACTTAGCCCTAAAACTATTCTTGGAAACAATTTTTAACATCAAAACCACATCCAAAGCTCAATTATTACCTCATTATTAAAATCAATTATTAGAGAAAATGATATTTAAAGTGTCCTCTACTTTAAATGATTATAGTTTTTTCTATTTAGTCATTGGCGTTTTAATAGCTTCGGGTTTTGTTAATTCAACGTTTCAATTGGAAATGGTTAATTTAAGGATTGATTTTCAGTATTAATAGTATGAAGGTTTAAGGTCCCGTTAGCACCCTTTTGTTCGTATCATAATTTTCACGCTGGCCCGACAACTTACCGTATCATAATATTCACGCTGGCCCGACAACTTACTGGCTGTAACGCTTTTCTCACACCTAGCATTCCAGTGCTAAAACAATATTGTCACTAAATCCATCTCTAATGTAGCCTGATTTACATAGTGACATTATGCCTCGGAGAAAGATTTTGCCATGGTTAACATGTAAGAGATTCATCAGGCATGACTGTAGCTTTTCCGGGTACGGTGAAGAAAGAAAGACAAGCAATGCAGGAACTAGTTTCATTTCTTCTTTGGATATTCCCTAGCCCCAAATATAGTTGATCCAATTCTGACATTTGTACTTCCCAATTCAATCTGCAGAAAGACAAGTTAACCAATTAGTCGTGGAGCAATATACTCCCAATCTACCAAGTCAGCTCTTCCAATAACTTTGTTCACAAGGACAGAAAAATGGTTTCGGTTATTGGTAAACTTCCTAAAGAAAATTCCTTACAGCTTGCTCAAAGTCATTCGACATGCCCATTGACAGCTCACATTGCTCTTCTGGGATACCGAGTGCTTTACAAACTTCACTTCTGCATTTTGCTAATGTCTAGAAGAACCATATACTTGTTATGATAATAAAGCACAATATTGCCCTTTTATTTTTCATATTATAAAGGAATATTCATGCAATAAGTATGCTGGAATAGAAAGGATGACGAAATAATTTAAAGCCCAATGAAATATGACACTATCACCTTGAAATTTTCTGGGGTTGATGTGTAGTCAAGCATCCCAATTGTCATAAGGCCACAAAACTCGAGGTTTGGACAGCCCTGGGCAACATGTTTTGCAAGCTCCACACATCCTGAGGGCTCAACACCAGATTTTGCTGCATCAATCTAATAGAGATCAATCAATTGACAAACTACCTAATTTATGAAAGGATATCTGTTCTTAAAAGGCCATTAAATGGATGAACTCAGTTGAAAAATAAATCCACACAAGAGCAAAGCAGACTATAGGAACTGGGAAACCATTCTGTCCCAAAACTGGAAAGTTGTTGTTCCTAGACTGTCTCGTTAATGATGAGATTATCCAACTAGAATATGCATTTACATTGAGGAATGTTGCAGAGGTGATAACAACCAAACTGACTTAAAGCTAAAGATATATGTTCCAAGATATATTAATTGTAGACATTTAGGCTTAGGCCGGACAACTAAAAAATGAATGAAACTTAATAAACCATAGACATATAAGATAAGAACAGCATATATGGAACCTATGAAGCTCAAACATCGTGTTGATCAGCATACAGAACCCACTAACAATCTTTATAACTCCTTAACGTTGCACAGTTACAAAATTCAACAACATAACACTTTTTCATAAGTAAAAGGTACAAATATTTTAGTTAGTGTTTTGCTGTGTTTTCCATACAAATTACCTTGATTTAATTTTTTTTATTATATTTTAAAAAATTATTGAAAATGTTGTATCGAGGATGAAATTTGTCAAGAATTAAAAAGTTTTACAAGGAAAAGCTATAAATCTCAATCTTAACAAAAACATGCATACACTCACGTGTTAGCCCATGTTCTTTTTTAAAACTTACAGTTGAAAACACGATTTATTAAACAGGTAGATAGAAGCCGTGTCACATGAAGAAAAATAGGCATTATGACCAATTACATGAGTAGAAAGTTGTATCACATGAAGCCGAAAAAATAGTGCAAAACACGATTATGGACGAGGACATGTCTGTTTTCGTATCTTTTCCCAGAAATAATGGCCAGATGGCTGGAGACATAGATGTGTCAATGCCCATATCTATATTCGAAAAGAATACAATAGAAAACACAGCAGAAGAAACAGATGTGTTTGTGCCTATATAACTTCCAAAATGAGAAGTAGTGAGTCTTAACACATTCTCTTAAAAAAAAAAAAAAGTCTTAACACACATCTGCCACCAAAGTTAGATATAAAAGATGAAACCCTATTAAAAGGATACTTGCATTCTTTTGTTTTTAGAATTAGGGTTAGCCTCCGAGAGAAGGACAACACCTTAGAGAGCATTGGAAGGCTATTTTCAAAAGAGAAAACGCTTGAAATCCAGCCCAATTATGCAAATCACATTGACAAATCGAGATCAACTTTAGACTCTTCATATGTTTTTGATTTGTCAAGTGTACTGTGTTGAACATGATAATTGACTAAGTATTTCATACATTTGCATAGGAAAGAATCCTAATGATTATCTTTGTATGGATTGATTTTATTTTATTTATAAGAAATAACTGAAGTGTTCTTAATGTTGATTTAATAAAATTCAGAAATTAAATTATATCCTACATTGCGTGTGGATGATTTGATAGAACTTACATGTAAGTGAACCATAATTTAGATATTAGGAGTTACATGAGGTAGTATAGATAGAGTCACATAAATTCTTGTCTTAGGTTGTGAGTAATATTTTGTGATAAAGAAAACTTTAATAGTGAAGAAAAGAAACTCACCAAACTTCAATTAGTGTAAAAGTTCCTATACAAGTCTCCTAAGATATCGCAGCAACTAAACAAAATTCATATTATGAGAAGTCCGATGGAGTGGCCTCGTGCAAGGCTCCCCTCACGCCAGACATTGAGATATAGATTTTGATTCTCAAGGTGAGGAGGAGACCTGATTGGCTTATAAGGTCCTATAGAGCCAAGAAGCATAGACTATTAATATCCCTTATAATGTAAAAAGTAATCATTGATCACTCTACTTGATGGAAAACTATCAAATGCATAACTGTACTCTCATATATCAATAAAAAAAATTATAGAACAGATAAGTGATTGTAATACTACTTTCCCGCCCCACCAGAAACTAAGTTGATTTCTAAATGCTAGATTGTCTAAAGATTAGATGCAAATAATTGCTAAGGAATGGAAAGACAACCATAGTTTCCGAAACCTTAATTTTCAAAAAGGCAGCAAAAAAGCAGCAACAATATTGAAAACATCAATTCAGTTGTAGAAGTATAATTATTGACAGAAGCAACGGTAAAAATATTAATGAAGCAAGACTGCACCACATTTACTGAGATAATTGTGTTTACTCACATTTTTCACCACTGGTATTCACTTGGACCAAGACCTTCAAAGGTTTTCTTCCCAAAATTCCAACTGTGCGATCAAGATGATTGGCAATCTGCAAATTTGTGAAGCAGACAAGTTTTAGGAGAAAAACTTCAACCCAGAACTTTATTTTAGGAAAAAAGATTTTAATATCGAGTTTATTGCAATGACAACGGCGAAAACTTTTATCCAATTGAGGAAAATTTCCAAAAATCCTCACCTTTTCATCGTCTACAGTCTCTATCATTGCAAGGTTTGGCACACCGGCTGCCCAAGAACAATTAAAGCCCATGAACTAACGCATTCCCACCATGAAATATCTAAACTTCACCGACTATAATGTTGAATTGAAATACCAATACAACAAATCCAAATCAAATTAAGACATTGACATACCCAGTAAAGGTTTTACTTTATTGCTCTGTAAATTCCCAATAAAATGCCAGTCTACATCCTCTGGAAGCTGCAAGTAATCACCAATACAAATCCCATAGCCAAAAAAACAACAAAACAAATAAACGAAAATGAAACAGAGAAAGGGAGAGTGAGAGAAACCTTAGGAGCTTTTTCGACGAGTTCTTGCACGTAGTTCTCGCCAAAACACCGGTGACCGGCTTCGTAGACTTGCTGGAGAACGGAGACTGGCTTGGTTTTGCTAACGGCCACCACTCGGATCTGCTGGGACACGCGACCGGCCCGTTCGGCCGCAAATTTGACCCGCTGCAGAACGGAGCGGAGCGCCGCCGCTGCAACTCCGTCCATTGCTGCTGCCATATCTGATTCTCCTTCTTCTATCTTGGCCATATATCGGGAAGTCGATTCTTCCTCCAGAGCGCTCATCGTTTTTCACCAACAACAGCAAGACCACAGAAAACGGTGCGTTTCCGCATGGACCTTTGGGATTTGTACATTCTTCAGCGTGACAATTCTACCAAAAGTATCTTTTAACAATACCATTTTTGTTCCTTTTTCTTATGTTTGATAAATATACTAATTCTCTTTGTTATTAGCAAAATATCATAATTAAAAACAATGTTACGAGGGTGTTCTGTCCAAAACAAAATTTGGTATTAATATTAGTACGGTATTTATAAAAGTACTATACTAATATCGATTAATTTTGGGCACCATTTCAGATAATTTTTTAAAATTATGAAATAGTTCATAATTTTTTTTAAATTGCAAAATAATATATTAGTTTATTGTACTGTATATTTTATAATTTTACATCAACCTTATCTTCAAAATTTAAAATAACAATAATTGCAAACTTCTGTAATTCTGGAACACCACTTTCGATTTGGTCCCACTAAAAAGCTGTAAGTCGTAAAACAACAAAAGTAATATTATAAACAAAATAAAGTGATAGTTAATTTTTAACACGTAAGTGAAAAAATATATACCTAGATTAAGTTTTGCTATTTGTCGAATAGTAATTAACATCCTAAAATCCCCATAAGCCTCCTTATAAATCTCTATTTATGAACTTAGGAGATAATCTTGCAAGATCTCATAGGCAACAACTGTTGTAATAGTTAATAGCATTTCTTTATTAACTTCAACTTTCTTTGTAAAACCTTATCTGAAATAGACACTAAGATTCAAATGTTGGACCCCGTTTTCAGAGCCCAACATCCGGAATCATGAAAAATGAGCGTATTACTCTGTAGGATTATTTCAATGAAATCTTATAGCAATCATCGATTCATCTTCATTCTCTGATACCATAAGTTGTTAGGCACCCCACTCTCGCGAGACAAGTCCCCGACGCCCTAAATGACATCCGAATTATCAAACTTCATAACTTATGCTCATTTTCATTTCATAATTCAATCACTCATCATTTCTTTTCTAGCATTATTTGCTCCTATTATCAAATTCCCATTCACTTTAACTTGATACACTTTACTCCTCTTCTTTGAATCACAACTTCAATCATGTAAATATCTTTATTCCCAAACAAAACTCATACCTTAGGTACTTTGATATCAACCATTCATTCACTAATGTTATTCCAACATTACAAGATCACACATTATCCAAGCTCTCATTTCTTTTTATAAATTTCTCCAAATTTTTAAGCCTTTGGGTATATTTTCCATGAACATTCTGACAAGGAAGGTGAAGTAATTTGACAACACATTCTTATATAGAAATGTTCCCCATTATCTTAAGTTTTTAATGACACTAAAATCATTCAATTTGGTTCAATAATCTGAAAGTTATACCCCAAACATTTTCGGGTTGTTATTATACTGAAACAGTACACTATACTCAAATTTCATCCAGAAATTGAAAGTCTTAGAGACTGAATTAAAATTCTATTTCTTCAGATAATTTGTACCTCTATGTCTCTAGGTTATTTAGAAATAAGAATCATCTCATTTGGAGCTCTACAAATCAAGATATCCTCAAAATATCGAAGTATGTTTAGTAAAATATCTAATTCATACTCTTCCAACCGATACCCTTACTTAGAAATCTATTGATTCAAGAATCAAGTCATTTGGAGGTTGGATGACAAAGTTATGGACAAAAGAGTCAAAGGTGTTCAGGTCTGGGAAAACCTGCAGGTAGCAAAAAGTTGGTGAAGTCACGAGGTGCGATAGCACCTCTCCTCATCACGATCGCACTCGAGGCTACTCCCAGTGTTGAACCCCAATTTGTTTTTATTTATTTTAATAAGCATGATCTGAATAAATTTTGTGTCTTGCAAGATACTATGTTTTATTTGGAGTTTAATTATGCCAAGGTTAGGATTAAATCGATGTATGGTTAAGGTATTAAGTTATGGCCTAAGGTAGGATGTAA
>JAOQMQ010000002.1:25105769-25116707 GCA_027563845.1 Erythroxylum subrotundum
GAGCTCTATAGCTCAAGATATCTCCAAAACACTGAAGTCTGTTCATACTTTTTCAACCGGTCTGCTCACTTTGATCAGATCAATCTTTCCCGATCGGTCTTACAAAATCATAAATTTTCATGGAAAGATAGAGGGATGTCTTAGGAATCCAACGCTTTAAAAATCAGATCGATCGGAGGTCTGACAAAAAAGTTATGGACAAAAGAGTGGAGAGAGGTCGGATCGGCCAAAAGACATCCGGAATCGATCGGCCAGCAGCCCGTGCGGACGCTCGGTCGCTCGGCCGACCGATTGCCTACGCCCGAGCGGGCGCGGGCGCTAGCCCTCGTTTGACCGACCTTCTAACTTCTAACCTTCATAACTTTTGACTCAAAACTTCAAATTTTACAAACTTGGTACCGATGGAAAGATAAAAGACAGATCTACCATTTTCATGAAGGACTCAAAAACAATCTCGGTCTCTACAGAGGTCAAAAGTTCACTCAAAGATGACGGATCGATAAACTCCTCATAAACAGTACCAAAACTTGTAAACATCATAACTTTTGATCCAGAATTCCAAATTTGACAAATTTGGTATCATTAGAAAACTCAAAGGAAGCTCTACAACTTTCTTGAAGGACAGAGAAACCAATTTGGCCTCTAAGGGAGACAAATTTGGTATCATTAGAAAACTCAAAGGAAGCTCTACAACTTCCTTGAAGGACAGAGAAACCAATTTGGCTTCTAAGGGAGTCAAAAACTACTTCAAAGTTTCTGTCCACTAACACTCTCCCCAAACAGTAACAGAAACTTGTAAAACTCATAACTTCCTATTTCATAACCCAAAATTTCCATACTTTACATCAATGGAAAGATCAAAACAAAATCTTCAACTTTCAAGAAGCACTTAAAGGTAATTTCAACCTCTAACTAGGTCAATTCTTCAATCAAAGATTCTGCCAAAATGTGTCATCCTAAAACATCCAAACTTCCAAATTTCATATCTTCCAATATCCACAATCAAAAATAACATATTATACATCATTGTAAAGCTATTCAATTTCTCTATAACTTTCATGTAGACTACTTAACTCAATTCATAACATATCAGTCCAGAATTTGCCTCAAAATACTACATACACAATCCTACACTTAAGAGCATTTTTCAAAAACAAAGCAAAATCGCCTTAACTTCAGAAGATCATAACTTTCAATCCCGATATCGAAAAATGTCATACTTTATGACGACAGAAAGCTTTCAACAGAAGCTAAAATTTTCATGAAGATCATTTTCTCGAATTTTGCCTAAATCAAAAAGTCAACTATTCATTCCCAAAAAGTCAAACTTTCATAATTTAACAACTTTTCACACTTTCACTCTTTATTTCTTAATTTTCAACTTCCATTTCAATCAACTCATTCGTTTTGACTTTCATGACCTATACAAATCTACTCAAATATCAAAGTCATCAAAACCAATCCATTCTTTTCTCATCAATTTCCTTAAGACACAATAACATCTATAACACAATTCATATACAAAAACACTCATTTAAATTCATTTTAATATTTCTAATTTCCACCAAAAGTTCGGGGTCCAACATAACGTGTGTACAAAGAAGACCTATTTTTTAGATTTGCCTTTGTTGTTTCCTATGCCCTCTCCATGGCATTATAAAATAACACATTGTTTCCTTTTCATCACTATCAACCAGACGAAGCACCCTCACTAGAGGCTCACATAATTAGATGAAAATTTGGCATTTGGAACAAAATTCAGTATCTTCAAGTATAATTCTAGAAACCTTCAATCTAGTATTAGACCTAACATGTTGAGATGCAACCTACTTATTACTTGTAAACATCTGTCTCAAACCTTTCTTCATCATAATAAAACACTAAAATGATAAGAAATTTTCTACAAATCTTGTAAAAGTATGACGACACAAATTCCTACCATTGCTAAAATCCTTTCTCATTAAATTTAAGACCTATTAACGATTGTAGATGAACTTGGTCACCTTTTCTGCTTTTTACATAGTCTCATCAATAATAGCAAAATATCTAGCATCCTCTATATTTTCTAACATTAAGTCAATGCAATATGCAACACAAGGAGTCCATAAACAAATATTATACTTGCTTTGTAATCTTCTTCCAACCGCTTTATAAATAGAATCTTTGTTAATAATTAACAAAACAATATTTTCTGGCCTTACTTCATTCATAACTTCATCAAATATTTCAAATAAAGTATCAACATTCCTAACAAGGCCATATGCATCGATAGACTTTAAAAACATTAAGCCTTTTGCAAAATAAAACAAAATTTAATAATAGGCTCATGTCTCCTATTTTTCTAATCATCACACATAATTGAACACCCATAAGTAGCTTAAGCTATTCTTTTTTCATCTAAAAAACTTTTAATTTCATAAACAGAACTACTCAAAAGTTTACATATGCAGTCATCAATAAAAGGAGCTTTGTATCTTAGATCTTAAGAGGTTATAACATCCACTATAGGCTGATAATAATAACATTAAGAAGCATTGAATGCTATACTTGAATCATAACACCATCTAGCCATTGCCATATCTACATTGTGAGCCACTTCTCTTGATTGCAGGGCACCACGAATTGAAAGTTGAGCTCCAAGAGTTGTTTATGGTGGAAAAAAATTTGACACCTGTCTTCTTCTTTTCCTAACATCAGATCCAGATTTAACATTAACTTCTTGCTGGTTAGGAACGCTACCACCTTCAACATTTTCACTATCATCCTGAACACTAACAAACGAACTTCCACTACCAATTTCATAATTCAATCTCTCCCTTCTATATTTCTCGTGCTGATACTCTTCAAGCAAAGTCTCCATTTTCCACTTGCACATCATGACTCACTTTTTTACAAAGTTCCAAATCTCCTTTAAACTTGACTAAATGCTTCTTTAATCTTGTGATTCCTCCACCTTTCAAATGCTTGTTACAAAACAAGAAACTACTATGGTTCTTCATACCAGAAACCAATGTAGCATGTGCCTAAGCTGGATCATTGTATCTTCCTGAAGTGGTTGAATTATCAGCAGTACTTGAGCTTCCTTCCATTTATTTGTAAAAATAAATAAAGACATATATCAAAATAAGGAACACTTAATTTCATTATCAAGTACTATTACAAAATATGTATTGTCTAACTCAAAAGTCCAAAACTAACATAATATACATATACATAATATATAATATAACTCATTTTATATGATTACATATTCACAATTCAATTTTATCCAACACAATTTACCAATAAGTTAGAAACCAATAATTCAGGTATTCAATATACACAATTACTCAATACATATGTTATTATTCAACATACACAATTACTCAATACACATGTCCATCTTATATAACATAAATCATTTTGTATGATTACATTATATAAAATTCAATTTCATCCAACACATTTACCAATAAGTCAAAAATCAACAATTCAAGTATTCAACATATACAATTACATAATACATATGTCCATCTTATATAATATAACTTTTTTTATGATTACATCATTTAACCATAAACTAAATACATACACTCACAACTATAACATATTCAACTTCAACTAAAACTTATAACTATAAGTTTACAACTTACTTTATATAACCTCATAATTCAATTATAAACTAATATATTTTGTGTACTTATACAATTCAATTTATAATGCCTATAATTAGTTTGTTTTCATAACTATTTTTAATCAACATTCTTAGTTTCTTACCCAGATTTTCCAATTCATTAATTTTCTTCATAAATTAACGTTGTCTAAATTATATTGAAATTGAACCAACTCATATAAACAATTCCAAGTTTCAAATCCAAACTTTCCAATGCAGTAATTTTCTTCATAAATTGACAATACCTAAATTACATTGAAATTGAACCAACTCACACAAACAATTCCAACCATCACAAAATATACATACATAACCAAATATAATGCAATTGCTATTCAGGGTAAAAAGCACACCCAAAAAATTAGAAAGTGCAATTAAAAGTCCAATCAGTTTAGTTCAGTTTGGGTCAAGTCAGATTTGGATCTAGATCTAGAAAATTAAAATTCTAGATTTGTAGATTCTGTTGCACTCTACACTCTACACACACTAGGCACAACAGTGGATGGTTGGAAGCGGTAGATGGAGAGTAGTGGGTTGCCGGTGGTGGAATGGTGCACATATAAGAGTGGAGAGTCGCGAGAGAGATAAAATTGAAGGAATAGATGATGGTGGAGAGTCACTAGAGAGGACAGTCACTGGAGAGTAGAGTTGTCGAAGGAGAGAACTAAGAGAGAGTGATATGCATCAAAGGGCTAGTAACATGGCATCTCAAGTTGGGGTTGATGGTTTGAGTGTTCAAGATAAGAGTTTGAGATCTTTAACTCAAATTTCACCATCAACTTTCAAAAGATATCCACTTGTGGATATTGTTGGGACTATGATAAGGGATAAGACCAAAAGGATGCAAGGGGCTTTGAATAATTTAATAAAAAACTTATTCTCAAGCCTAAGTCCAATTTGCTTCAATTAAGGAGTCCAAGCAAGTCCACATAATAAGTCTTGAACAATAAGGCCTATGGTCGAATTTATTGTTAGTAGGTTTCCTTCTTTGTAAAGGACAATTGACCAAATCCCATAAGGTCTCTTATTTCCTAAAACGTTTCCTAGTAGGTTAAGTAATTGTAGGTTTAATGTATTCCTTTTCAACAAAGGATTGCTCTTTTTGGTTGTAATTTTGGTCAACCCTCTCCTACATATAGGGAGTTTTGGCTATCACTAAGGGGATAAATTTTATAACATTTTTTATGAGGTTTATCCTTATTATTATTCTTGTTGAATAATTAGAATGCATTGCACAATTTTCATCCTTTGTATGCGACTTATCTAATTGATTTTGTTTCATCAATTAGTGGCGTCTTCATTTTTTGTCCTTCTTTCAACCTTTTGTCGTTGAATTCATAATTTACTTGAATTGGATTATGCATGTTATTGAGGGTTGGGATACAAATCTCTTGGAACGAACTTTGTTCTTCTCTTCTTATTCGAATCTTCTTCTTCGTTGAAGATTAAGTGGTGAATTACAAAAAGTCTTAGGTAAGTTTTTTATATTCCGCAATTTCATATCAATTTGGTATCAGAGCCTATGTTATCATGATTCATGTTATGTGAATAATTTCATGCTTCTTGAATTTGCATTCTTGGAGTTCTTAATCAATCTTGAATTGTTTCTTGGTTGATTTCTTTTATGTAAAGAATTTCGTCTTTAGGTATTTCAAATTTCTGTCCAAATTTAATTTCGTGGCAATTTTCTTCAAGTTGCTTCGACCACCTTTTCTTTTTGAAAAAAAAAGAAAAAAAAGTTTGTTATTGTTAAGTTTCCTTTTGTGAAATTGTTGTTTTTAGAAACTAAGTTTCTTAATTGTGAAAGGTATTACCAATTTGGAAGGTAGTTTACTTGCAAGGAAAGAAGTCTTACTTGCCTATTTCAGTTATTTCCACATTGGTAAGAAGGTCAATGTTGTAGAAATTGGTTACATTTAGCCAATCCTGTTTGCATTAGGAATTGTTCCCTTGTAAGGTGTTGTAGCTTAAAATTGCCATATCTTTTTAACCGTGAGGAATTTGGGAATGTGTCATACATCAATTTGATAGTACTCGACGAAATCTTTTGAATGACACTATATTTCATATTTTTACTTCTAAAAAAATTATCAAAATACCCTACTTGAAATTATGACAATTTGTGACATATTCTAATCTATTTTCTTGTTCTAGATTATTGTTGCAAATTATACTTTAGCCATTCTTATTCTTTGATCTCCTAACTTGTTTTCGTTGTGCTACTTTGCGTGAGAATTATCATTTATTATTCATGGAACACAAGAAGATAATAAGGAAGGAGTGGTAAAAGGCTGAGTTTTTATTTTACATCTGGTTGTAAAAGCCTATTGTATAGTGAAACACTTGGGTTGAGAGTAGCTCTAGTGTATACATAAGGGAGGTGGTTCAAAAATAAACCAAAGAGGGAGTGAGATTTTTGTTTTGTATGTATCATGTCTGACGAAGCGATAAGGAGGAGGCAAGTCGAACTTAAGGTTAACTTACCCATGCCAAAAGGGATGCTATAGAACCCAACAACAACGACTTGTTGATGGCGTTGGTAAAATAAATGACAAAGATAGGAGTTGACGTAAAAAACATTAAGGAGTCCATGACCAATATGAGTGCAACCAAAGCTTCTATGAGCAATCAATATTAAGAAGAAATCGAGGGAGAAATTGAAACTTCCAACCACACTTATGGACAAGGTAAAAAGGTTGATAGTAATTAGGGATCTATTAAATTGAAAATTACTTAATTTCATGGAAAATTTGATCCTGAAGATTACTTAGATTCATAATTGAAAGTATAAAGGATTTTTGATGTCCTTAATTTTTTTAAAGAAAAGAAAGTTAAGCTAACTGTTGTTAAATTCCAAAATTATGCTGCCATTTAGTAGAGTAACCTTATGTATGAATGTAGAAGGAATGAGGAACCCTCTATTTCTTCTTGGTGTGAACTAATTGGCATAATAAGGAAGAAATATGTTCTAAATACCTATTTTCATGAATTGTATAACAGGGTGTAGGAACTAAAGCAAGACAACCAAACTGTGGTTGAATACTTTCAAGAGTTGGAGGCATTGAAAATAAAAGTTGTCATTAAAGAGGATTAGTCGACTTCTTTAGCCCGTTTTCTTAGAGGATTAAATCGACCAATTCATCAGAGAGTTGAGATGCAAGGGTACATTGATACAAATGATTTGTTAGAAAAAGCCATGAATGCTGTGAGACATATAAAGGAGAATGCTTCTACTTCTTTTAATATAAAGGCTTAACCTAACAATGTACATTAGCAGTAAAATAAATGGGAAAACAATGGGGCTAAGAGATACTTGCCCAACCCCAGTGCCAATAAAAATATGTCCTTTAAACCTTCTGCTTCTAAGGTTAGTTCTTCAAACTTAGGTTAAAATCGAAACCAGTCGAAACCTGTCACATGCTTTAAGTGTCTAGGTAAGGGTTATATAGCATCACAATGTCCTAACCAAAAGGTGTATATGTTGTTGGAGGATGGAACTTACATTAGTAATCATGAGTGTGATGATATGCCCGAATTGATTCGAGGCGATGAGGAAGAACGTGTTAAGGGGGATGGCTTTGATGATGAATTGGAGGTTGAGGGGTCTAATGAAGCATTGGTGGTAGTCCAAACCTTGAATACACAAATCTTAATTTTATTTTTATTTTCTCAATTACACAAAACCCAATGCCCCTTTTTTTACATCAATTATTTTCATTACCAGGATTAACCAAACATTTCTTGTAGATACGATCTCGACTCACCATTTCTACAAATTTTTAGTGTGCAGATTTAGGTAAATTTTGCAATGCACTTGACCATAGGATCTTTTGTTTAAGTTATGTGTTTCTTATTGTAGCCTAATTGTGTATCTTATGTTATGATATTAATGTGCTTTTATAACTCTCATAACTTTAACTTCCACAAGTGGTTTTCTTATAAATGTTCAACTGTCAACTATCATCCAATTTTAGGTCATGTCTTGACTAATTACCTTCTACATGTTCCTCATGTTTTCAATTGTCCTGATTCTCAACTCCTTGACTTCTTTAGTAATTTCAATATCTAATAATTTTCTAGGAAATCCATTTAATTTATGGGAATCCTAGTAATTAGGCCTTTAGATCTTTAGACTGAATGGGTTGAATTCCAATCAAACTATCAACAGTAACCTATAATGGTTCTTAGCCACTTGAAATCACCTAATTGTAATACATCAATAGAGGTATAGATGACCCTCTTCTCATCACCAAAGCCTTACGAGATGAAAGAGAACTTAAGATTAGGGTATTTATCCCTTATATCCTAAGACTGAGTCTTCTTAAAAGGAGGAGCTTTACACTCCTCTAGTGTATTATTAAGCATTAATAATAAGGTCTTTAGGGAACCATTGCCATAAAAAAAGGTGGAGCGGTTAGGTCTAGGACTAGGGGAGGAGAGGCAATTGAAAGGGATTCTTGACTTGGTTTAGCCAAGGGTAGAGGTTAGAAATAAGGGTGGAAAAGGTCCTTTCAATAAATTGGTATAATCAAAATCTAAGGTGGAATGAGCGTTTGCTAGAAATTAGTAAAGAAGTAAAAAATTAGTAAAGGAAAATTTGAAATACTGTTTTAAAAATGATAATAGATACAATAAGAATAATAAGGTGATAGCAACAAAGATAGAAATGCCGCTACACTAGTTAGGGATTAGGAAAGAACCTAGTACCTGAAGCAATAGAAGCTAGACTAAGGAAAAACTGAAGGATAAGGGTATAAGAGGAGAAAAGATTGAGGAGAAGGTGAAGGAGACAAAACTATAGGAGCAAAAGGAGCAAAAGGTGGGATAGTTAAGGAGTTAATTAGGAGGCTTCCATAGCTGAAGCTAAAGGAACTCTCCATTTTCAACAATTTTGTGAATCACATAATTTTAAAACAATGAAAATTTGAATTCATTCATAGTAAAATTAACTTTATAGTTATTAAGAGATTAGGTGAATTATAGAATGAACATAATGAAATTTACTTATTACATCATATTTGAACTATTAACATTTTTAGAAATTTTAACATAAAATTAAATTAAAACCACTAAAAACTCAATCTAATGTATGTATATGTGTTAGACCCTAATTTTTATTTTATTATTGATTTATTTGTTTCATTATTTTTAGAATTGAGTCATTATTTTAGTGGGCATAAATAGAAATTAGAAATTTTATGGAAAGATTAGAATTAAGTTAGAATTTGTTTGGGAATGTTAGAATTAAGATTGCTTAAGGAGTTAGTAGATAAAGACAAAAGGAGGGGCATAAGGGACATTGTATTAAATGATGAGGGCATAATTGGGAAAGACAACTAAAATGTTGTCTTAAAAATAAGAAAGAAGAAGGAGAAGTGTCGTGAGAAGCTAGGAGAAGAGAGAAAAAAAAAACGTAGAGGAAGAAGAGAAAAAGAAGAAGATCATGGGAAGCTTGGAAGGAAGAAGAAAGAAGAAGAAAAAGAAGAGGAAATCAACTTGTTAGAGGTAAGTCTTCATCTTTCTTCTTGCTAGGTTCAAAAGGGATTAAATAGAGACTAGGGTTTATGTTGGGAAAGAAGGAAGAAAGAAGAGAAAGATGAAACCACTTTGATTTTTGGATTTCTAAGCTAGGGTTTTGGTTTTTCTAGCTTAGATGAACTATGGGTAGGTTATATTTGAGTTCAGTTTTACCATTTTTGATTTTTGAAGTTTTAGGAATTTTCATTTGAATTTGGATTGAATAAGAAATTGGTTTGTGTTAGGAAACCAAGAAAACCCTATCTGAGAGCAAGAGGAAGGGCACCGCTGAAGGTGAGTAATATATTTATAGTTGTTGTGTGATGGGAAAATGCCCTACTTATATGTTTATACTTAAATTGCTTGAATTTGAATTGTTGTAAAGATTTGAAAATGCATGATGAATTATGACCATGTTAGACCTTGAAAAAGGTTATGAAATTTTGAATTTAATGAAAAGAAGAAAAAGCATGAAAATATAAGAATATGATGTAATGAATTGAGCATGAATATGTGTTTTTGTTTGGGCGAGAGAGGAACCGTTTCGTTCGTCACATGCACGTGGCCTTAAAGCCTTCTCTCAGTTGCCCGCTTGTGGCATACGAGATCCGAAAAGTGGGCTCGTTTTGTTCACGGAGTAAAATTCGATTTCTCTGTTTCGTTCCACGCAACCCTCAAGCCATTTGTTTGTGCATTGCATTTGAATTGTTGAACATGATGAATAATTGAGTGTTGTGCATGGATAGTTGGATATATGATATGTTCTATGTGATAAAATTCCTAACTTTGAGTTTTGGAATTAGAATTGAGAATGCTTGAACGGCTAGAAGTATATATGTATATATGCTTGATTGTGTGGCTCATTACCAATGACTATAAATATATTAGTCACTGAGCTGTGTAGCTTACCCCACTATTTCCTCCTCAGGTGCAGAACGGGAAGATTAGCAATCGTTGCATGGCATCGGATACTCCAAGATAGTTAGTGTTGGGACCCGATCTCAGGACCGAATCCCAACCGAAAAACGGAAACAGAAACGAAACAAAGGAAACGAATTCGCGAAATAAATCGAATATGGATCCGACATCCGAAATCGAGTATCTTATAAAATCATCGCGTTGGAAACCATACGACAATACCAATCCGAAATCCGGTATATATTTTTTTCTCATCTTATTCATCTTAAAACCATTTTCATACTAATCAAAACCATATCGTTTTCCCTTTCTAGGAAACTATTCCTCATGCAAATTTCAATTCATTTAATTCATCTTAATCATTTCTTATACATTCATATAAATCGTCAAACTCATTTTTAAACCCATTTTACCCGAAATTTCGGCAGCATAACGACTGCATTTTGACAGCCCAAAAATTTAAAACAAAAGAAACTCACTTCTAATACATATCCCAAGCAACACAAGGCAACATCGAACCTCCCGTCCGGAATCCAAACACCAGCAACAACACAATCTTAGTTCTAAACACTTCATAAATCCTCAATCTATCAAATAAAATCTCAATCAAGTCCAACCACATTCAATATCTCAAATCCATATGCAAAAATCCTCATTCAATATCCAATTACAAACATAAGCATAATCATACTCAATTATGATCATAATATCAATATCCAAGTCTCGAAGTCATATACATCCCGTAACAACTGCGTTATATACAAAAAGGGCAATTCAAACCAAAAACAAAATCAATTCTCAATTTACACAAAAATACAAATGCGACAAAATCGAACTTGACGCTCTTTCAT
>JAOQMQ010000002.1:25132392-25145070 GCA_027563845.1 Erythroxylum subrotundum
TCTCCCTAAACATTACCAAAGCCATTGAAAGATTGTTAAGAGACCTTCTATGGAGTCATTCAGACGATTCCAGAGGAGCTGCAAAGGTGAAATGGGTTGATCTATGTCTACCCAAGAAGGAAGGTGGACTAAATATTTCCTCTATTAGAACAACAAATCAGGCTTTAATCCTCAAATGCCTATGGTGGATCTTGTTTGACAAAAGTTCATTATAGATTAGATGGATCCAATCATACTTCCATCAATGAAAATGTGTATTGCAAATCGCTAAGCGCACCTCACATTCATATTTCCTGAATCAACTACTCACTTTGAGAAACATGTTTCAAGCCGACGTTATAAATAGAGTTGGATATGGCAGATTAACCTCATTATGATATGATAATTGGTCGGGGCATAGAGCACTTATCACCATAAAACACCCCACTGCATCCTCGTTTCTTCATATGCGTATGAATTTAGTGATCCAAGATAACTATTGGAAGCTCCCACAACAGTTGACACACTTACAACCATCTTACCTTCCTAACTCCAATTATACTGATACTTTTTACTGGAAAGGACATGCAATCCAAACACTTTCCAATAAAACAACAAAAGAACTACTATGACACAGACAACCTGTTGTTGATTGACACAACATTGTCTAGAATACTGTGTTAACTCATTGACTTTCCTTCATCCTCTGGCTGGCAATTCAGAATAAACTTCTCAAATGCTGATCGTCTGCCATACTTGCCCATTGATCAACATTGTCCCATGTGTTAAGTTCAAGTCGAAGTCCAAGACGACCTTTTCTTTACATGCTCTGTTAACCGCATTATTTGGCAGAATATTCAATGAAAGTGCCTATGGAGTGATTCGGGGAACTCTGTCACTGACATTTTCCAACACTTATTAGCACAATCCACCAGATGGCTACCAAATCAATGCATATGTATTCTTGCATTAGGTCCTTTTGCATACTCACTATGGTGAGAAATGCTTTACACATCAAAGTACAACATGGGAAGTTCTTCAATCAAACATCATCAGAGAGCTTCATGAGTTGATATTAGTGAAGAAGTTACATTTTGAAATGCACGACCAGCATCGTAGTATCTCTTAACATATGATTGCTTAATACATGGTTGTCCTCCCACTCTTATAACCCTCTCTTCTTTTAACCTTCCTTCTTACATGACCTTATAAGAATAGTAATCAGGTAATCCCCTCATATCTCAATTATTTTTATTGTACTCTTTTTAATATCTATTATCAATACCATTTTTATTTTAAAAAAAACTCTCACGCAATCTCTCTCTCTCTCATCCTCTTTTTTCCTATAGATATTAGAAGTCGTCCTTCTTGCTTGTAAAGAACTTATTGCTTTCTTTCTTATAATTTCAATTTACCTTTCACAACAAATGTGCAGTGCAAATTTAAAGTTGAATTATGACTGTTAAGTACATAAAGGCATCTCTTATAAAAATTAATTAATTAATTATAGAATTTTTCTATTTATTACGAACATTTGATTCAATTTTCTAAAAAAATTAGAGTTATACAATAGATTAAACCAAATTAAAGGTATGAAGAACCAAATAATAATTAATTTCTTGCTAAAAAATCAAGCATTGAAAAGTTAAAATAGCCAGTTAAGTATTAATGAACAGGACTGCATCAAGGGAAAAAATAGTGTTGTACTACATTTATATCAGCATCTTACAAATTAGTTCTTTTACCGAATTTATTAATTTATGTATGTTTGCTTTTTTCTTTTCCTATGGTGTTGTAGTAGGACCAAAGCCCTCTCTCTCTATATATAGATATATTTATTTATTAATCTCTTAATAAAGCATGCTCCAAAAGATTTTAGAAAATGAATCTAAGAGATGTCAACGGAGAGGAGACCAAGCCTTACTTGATCAATTGCTGCAACCACATCAGTCAGAGTGGCTACTGTTGGATAAACAGCTTTATAAACAGCAATTCTGTATCCCAGAACATAATTAAACCCATGTAAGAACAAAGCAATTTATATATAACATGTATCAAGTCCAAGAGAAGGTTCTTCAATTTTTTTCTATTTTTAGTAAAATATTTCCAATTTCTGATGTATATGAAGAAAAATCATACCGTGAACGGGGAGCCATCCCACTAGCTTGACCATAATAGAAGCCATTCACAACAACCGGAACCCCAGAATTCCCAGCAGCAATTGAAGCGACATGACTGAACCAGGAAAACAATTTTCATCTCTTTCTACGTAACTTCGAATAGGCAGTGAATGGAACTAAGATTATATTCCAGAGAATAAAAATATATTTGACTTAGAAAGATATGCATGCCTTCCATGTCCATCAGCGTCACGAGGGGAGAGAAAGTCGACTGAAGAATTGAGGGTTGCAATTGCTTGAGCCCCCGCTGAGAAGAACCTTGCGGACACTATCTTCCCATTGCAGTAACTAGCAGAGAAGCCAGGACCCGTCTCACAAGCACCAGAAAAATGAGAAATGTTCGATGTAAATGGATCTAGAGGATCAAATGCAAAGCTTGGATGTATTGGGTTGATGCCCGTGTCTACAAATCCAATTACGATCCCATCTCCCGCGTTTCTGTCTACTCCTTCTTGTGTCCACCCTAACTGAGGTAACCCTAGAAACTCAGGTGTGTATGTAGTCATCAGTTTCGCTCCTCTGTCTCTTTCTACCACTTTAACTCCAGCAGCTCCTCTGAGCTTGCTTGCCTGCAACGGAAGTATGAGCATGCACTTACTTTCCTTTTACTCCGTTTTCATTATCTTTTTTCCTTAATGATGGAAGAGAATATCAAGATGCAAGGAGCAATTTTGATGGAATTCCGTACCAGAGAAGGAGTGGTGTGAACAGCGAATCCATTAACAATATGTTTGAAGCTGTAGAGCTTGCTATAGCTGGCAGATTCGAGGGTACTTTGTAGAAGTTGGTCATGAGAATCTACCAGCCACTTTGCATGAGCCAACGAAGCTTCTCTAAACATCCATATAAAGAAGTCGTATCAGTGATGGGACAATATTGCCAGTAGATTTCGAACATCCAAGCATATTGTAGCTTTCTACTTTCTAATTACTTTTGTCGTATACTTGCTTAGTAGACTAGTGGGGATGATAATATTTTATATATGAAACAGTAACATAATCGTAGAATATATACGCATGTATAGATACCTGTCTGGTAAAGGAGCTCTTCTTTCGTGGAAGGCAACGGGCTCTCCTTCCATTAGGACTAAGTAAATTGATTTCTCTTCCGCAAAGCAAATAACCATTAATATTCCCAAGGTAAAAATCACAGCATATGTTGCTGGAGACGATAGAACCTCTCTGCTTTCCATCGCCGTCAATGGCAGCAATATGAGTTTAAGATGTTTTTTGTTTCAGAGATTACATATAATGCACAAGACTGAACCTGCAGTAAACTATATCATGGTCAACGTGACCAAAGCTGAAATTACTCATTCCTGTCCTGCGACATTTGTCAAGCCGTTACCATCCTTTTACGCAAACATCTGCTTTTAAATAACTTTTGGAAACGTGCTGTTCGTGCTCCTTGAGAAACAATCGTCAGTTATACAACAGGTTTCCAGGATTACTCATCATAACTGTAGCTCATATAGATTTGACATCTTTCATCACCTCCACGTTAAATCAATTTGGTTTATTATCAGGATTTGTTCGAATTCGACTTCTACAGTAGCAGAAGATTTGATTTATTGTCAGGATTTGTTTGGTTTCAACTTTCATGGATTTAAATCCTCTGGTTAGATTGCATTTCAATCATTGAAAAGTCATCTTATTTTCCACTTTAAATGCATTTCACGGTACATTAGCTTTGATGCCATATCTGCTGTACTCACAACTGTATCTTGACCTCAAGATTTAACGCAAGTCTTGCCATTGTAATCCTCAATTGCGCAAGTTATGTTAGCCGGATAAATTAGAAGCAAGTTTATTCCACATCGAATCACCAAGTTTTCAGGGGACATAAAACTTTTCCTAAAGCACCTGCACCTTTACCTAAGGATGTACAGTTGTTGTGGGTCAATTTTTTCATTTCTGAAATAAAAGTTTACCTGGCAGGGTTACTGCTGCTACTCAAAATTAAGACCTGAAAGAGAGGAACTGCATAATTTATGCTTTTAAGTCATTTACCATTCATCCCAATACTCAGCTTACAAATAGCACTCAGATATTGGTGAGGGATAACCCACAAGAAACTGCAGGCATATAAATAGATATCGTTCCATTTTATAGTTTAACCAAACAGTTTGTTGAAGAACTAGAACAGATGTCAGAAAATCTAACATAACTCCACGCATCAAATTCGATGTCAGAGAGTTACATTCAAAATTCTCTTTTAGACAGATTGATTAATAGAATGCCCTACCCTAGTACAGTACAGCTACATATATCACAATAAGCACATAAAATTACTTGCAGCTTACAGTTTGAGCCAACCACGGATGATTTTCTGCACTATACATCTCACTCAAAAGACATTCTACATTGTAAATGGAAACACAAGCAATTCCTCCTTACTTTAGCCTTTTACATTGCAATCATCTCTTCCGGCGTTTCGTTTCAACCTGTAGTGTTCAATTTAAGTTGCCAACCAATAATAAGAAAACAGAAAAAAAGAAGAGAAGAAGAGAAACAGACTTTCATAACAGTTCAACTCCATATAAGAAGCTATAAACAGCAAATTACCAATATACATAATCAACAAAAACTCAAGTAAAGAAGCAGAAAGGCCTTCTCTAATACTTAAAAAGTAAGTGTTATATCTATAACCAATAAAGTGGTCACCCAGCCAAAATGATTTAGACCCAGTTTTGTATTCTACATCTATTTGCTATCCAATACGCAGATCCAAAACTCTTAGAAAAGGTGAATATCTCCACAAACAACGAGCATGGTCGGCAATTAATAGTTTGAAATGAATGGGCTAATCTCGGTTTGGTTAGGCTTGGGACCAGCCCAAACTCACAATGTGAATCGATGTCATTTTAGTATAATTGCCCAAAACATCGTTTGGTCAACAACACCAAAACGGCATCGTTTTGCAGCAGCTTTAGGTTCGGACCACAGGGAATGGGATTCGGGCCCAGCCCAGCCCACTGCCATTCCTGTTATTGTCAACGAGTCCTTGCTTTTGAATAAAGGAAAAGATCAAAACTGAAAATTACTTGGTACCATTCACAACGATAAGAATGAACATCAATTATACTTCTAGACACTTGTTTCATTAATTATGCCAGAGGAAAAAGAAAAACAGTGGAACAAGAAGTAGAAAGCAGCAAAGATAAGAAAGGAAGAGTCTAAGGAGAGGAGAAATCCAATCTGAACATATTGCAAACAAACACAAAATGTGCCTCCAGTTCGTTCGGAATTGGTTCTTCTCTTGGCAAGTCTTATTCAATACAGTGGTGAGGAACAATGTTAGCTTAAGCACAAGCATAAAGCTAGGAACCTAGCACACAATCCAAAGTATAGAATTAAAAGATCAAAATCTTATAATTCTTTATAAAACAACCATCCACATCATTAACAGAATTCAAACTTCTTACATTGAGATAATAGTCAAAGATGATGAGAGCACATTCTGCCACAAAATCACTTGATTAAAACACTTAATACAATTAACTGAAATTGCAGGAGAAACATGGTATCGACACAGTAAACTGGGGAAGATATTATAACCTAAAAGTTTCAATTCAAAACATTCCTGATTGACCAAAAATCCTGGCAAACAAAATTCTGCTACCAAAAAATCAGAAATTGTAATTAACCATTTCAAAGAACTGTGGCGACAATGTATAGATTAGAAAGAGACAAACTTTGACATTCTTAAATATCAAAAATGACATCAAAACTTCTTCACATGGACAAGCAGAGTATGCATGCAAAATTTAAGGTACCAAACATTTTCAACAATGATCTAAGTCTAGACAGCAAGAAGTCTTACCTTGCCATCGGCTGCTGGTGATGCATTAAACCCATTATATGATCTTTTGACATCATCATCAGATGCACATTCAGAGCAGACGAAGTGATCTAATTTCTTTGCTTCCTCAATGGTCATGCCCACACAGGCAGGATGATACCTAAATGACCATGTCAAGATACTACTTCATACTCACATAAATTGAAAGAAATTCACTGCAGAACAACACTAGGTTTCCCATTTTATGGAAGATTCTCACATCAGATTTGACAGAATACTGTCAAAACATAGATTAACTGAGAGGAATAAGGCATTTGTATTATGCAATTAGATCATATTATGACTGAAATGAATACTGAGGTTGATAATTTTAGGCTAGGCAACTATGTAATCAAATGACAGCCACATAGGGATGGTAGAAAAAGGACCGTCTCCATCTATTCCTTCCGGTTTTAATTTTCTCATATCTCCTATAAACACAGTTTGTTGATTAATAGACAGTACAAGTGGTTCCAAAATTAAAAGTTTCTCTTTGCTTCAATTTTATTGAAATTGTAAGGTTCTAGCATTTGAGGAAACTAGTTCAAGATTTGCAGACATATTTCCTTAACAATTCTTCATAATTTGTAGGCAAGACCTCTTGAGATTTCATCATGCTTTATAGACAAGATTTTCTAACATTTTGATTCTCATACTATTTCGTATGCATTAACTTAACACATAAGTGATTGCATGACAGGTAAGACGCCCTCAACCAAGTGAATTAACCTCACTCTTGGAACTTAATCCATTTACCTTTAAAATTGCCACCTAAGCAAGTAAACTTAAAATGCTTTACAGAAAAGATTTTTTAACATTTAATTCTAATACTTCTTCATATGCATTAGCTGCATACTTCAGTACTTCCATGTCATAGATCATAGGGTGGTTACATAAGTTAACCCCACTTCCCGTCCTTAATTCAATTACTTCTTAAACTAACACCCAGGTAAGAAAGACTGAAAATGAGCAATTAAAATTAATATTACAATGCAGATTTACCAGTCCTTGCACCCTTCACATTGCACCATAAGATCATCAGGGTTATATGGCATCTCACAAGTGCAGTACCTTGTAGAAGGAAGAAAAGAAAATGAAAACCTCAGAAGCCAATCAAAATTAAATCAACGCTATCTCAACAAAACAACCACATTTCAGCACACGAATCAAAACCAAGTAGTAAGACTCACACAGCAACACGATCAGGGGTGAAGCCTCCAGTAGCAGCCTTGTACTCAAAGCGACAGTAATAGTCCTCAGCACCCACATTCTCCAGCTTAGTATAGTTCTTAAAAGTGTGAACCATACACTTCCCTTCTATAGTAAGAGCGCTCTGGACATCATAGTGGTCGGACAAGAATAACTCTTTAGCTCCATGAAACTGCCGGCGGCCCCCAAGAGACTCTTCCGGGCGATAGTACCACCTAACCCTCACCTTAACATTGTTCCTACCATCAGTTTCGATCCCCTCGATTTTAGCTACATACGGCGGCTTACCGGTGTCCGACGGTCTCATCAACACACAATCGCCGACTAGCATAATAAAGGAAACAGCAGAGACAAAGTCAAAATTTTGAAGAATACCTCGAACGTGCAAAAGAGTTAAGATAGGAAAACGAGACCTTTGACGATTTTGTTCGTGCCACGAATGGTGTAGGAGTCGAGCTCTCTCTTGCCAGGTTTAGGCTTCGTAGGGATGCCAGGCCGAGTTTTTGCCATGGAAGTTGAGTTGAGGACCCGTTGTATATTTGTAATGCGAAAACAGATAGGAAGAAGAAGGGAATGGGGATTCTTGGTGTACACAAACCCTAGATTCTCGCCATGGGAGAGAATAAGAAGAGCAGAGAGGGATAGGGAGAGTGTCTCTTGACCTCCGTCACACTAGCCTTTACCCCTTCTTTAGTCTTCAAGAAAGCTTGTAAATTTTTGGCTAATAGGAAAATTAATTGCTTAACTATTTATTAGTGTTTGATCCTTTGGGATTTTGGAGAAGATTTACAATGTGTACGGATCTAATTTAAAGTTTCCTCTGCAATACTTTAAGTTCTTTTAGGAACAAAATTAACCCCTGATTGTCATTAACAAATGCTTCTAAAATCGAATGACGTCCACTTCTTCTCGTAACCTAACAGTCCCAATTCTTCGCCAATTTCCACAAAGCCATGCAATGTACCTTAAATTATATTGTTTCAAAGGTGAGTGAACTTTCTCCAACTATCAAAAGATTCTTAACCAATTCCAAAAGTGTGATTCCTAAAGCCTATTATTTAAGGCATATGCTAAATCCCAAAGCCAATTTAAGTGAGCTAAAATGTGGAAGATAGAGGTTTCTCAATTATCCAAGACAATATGCTAAGGCAGAATATTATCCAAGACAATTTGTCAAGGCAAATTCTCAACAAACGTAGACACTATAACATTAAAGGGTCTACTTTACCAATTATTGTTGCTATCAAGTTTTCAAGCTTAGAGCTATGTGAACTCTATAAATTAGTCCTCGAAAGGGAGCAAAAGTCTTTAAGCGTAAGTTATTTTACCTAAAGAGGGTGCCACCCTAATTAAGGGGGAGTTAGATCGACTCACTGAATTCAACTAAGGCTATCAACCCCAAAGATAAAGAACAATAGTATAATCTAGTTGAGGAGTGCAAAGGGACCCTTTGGTCATCCGCATCCACAATGAGAAGTCGGGGATGAGAGCTGGGAAAACCAAGAAAGCTAATAGCACTCCAACTTAATGTTACTTGATCGTATCGTTCGAGTTTTAAAATTTATAAGCCCTTAAATACCACAAGCACACGGGTTGCAATTGTAGTATAAGGTGTGTCGATTCCACGAGGATGAGGACTATTCTAATCCTAAAAATCAACTAAATTATCATTAAATCAAAATAAAATCTTGAAGAAGAGTTAGAACATCATCAACATTCTACCATCTATCATCATACAATCCATCCCAACTTTATACATGAATAAAATTGAAACGAAAAGGAAATAGAAACTTAGAATGGACGATTTGGGAGGCAGCAGTGTTGGGAAACCTCTTGATCTGAGAAGCACGTAGAGACCGCTTCTTCTTCCTCTTTCTTCCTCTTCTTCCTCTCTTCCTCTTCCTCTTCCTCTCTTAGGTTTTTCAAAAGTGGCTGCACGAAAAAGCCCTTTTCTTTCTTCTCTTCTTGTTCTTTAAATAGTCTCTTGTGTTTTGGGTAACCCTAATGCTTTTCCAGGATTTGAAAGGTCTAAATTTCATAAGTGTTTACACGTCTACCCAACGTAGGCCACGATCATAGCTCACATATGAGCCTTCTATCATGATCATGACATATTGGCCACGATCGTGGGTCATTCCTGGAGCTTCTGTCACGATCGTGGGTCATTGTTTTGGCCCGAATGTCTCTAAAACTCCTTCGTTCTTTGATATTGACCCTGAGACACTAGCAAACACATCAAGGTACCTCAAAAACATAATATTTAAGCTCAAAAGCTTGTACTAACCCTTAAAACACAAATCATTAACAAATTAACTCAATTCTAACGTAAACACATACTAAATGATTGAATTAACGGCTAAACACATATCAAACTATGCCCTAAAACTATCACATCTCCACACTTAAATATTTGCTTGTCCTCAAACAAAAAAAAACAACAAACAACACAAAAATATAAAGCACACAACGCAATAATGAGGCAATGACTTCAACTTCACGAAACAAGTTTAACTCTAAACAGAATCATTTAAGTTGTTCCAAATTATTAACATGCAAAATCTGAGTCAAGGAACTCTGGATTAAATTTACATATTAATCAAAACTTAAATGTCAAGTTTATTTACCCCTTTCAATTGTACACACACATTAATAATTATCAATCAATCTTTGTAACTAATCCTAAGTACGTTTTCATGAAAAGTTAAGCTACTTACAAGTTCAGTAAGTTTTATTAGAAACCATTTTTTTAACACTTTTTGTGGATATGGACCTAGTCTTTTTACAAGGAGGCAAACATTGGTAATGAATGTCGATCCGATTACTCGACTTAAGTCGTGTTTTTAGTAAGTTGCTTAGTTGGGACATCATTATATCCTTTTGATGCGAAGGTACGTGTCGATCCGATTACTCAGCTACATCACGTTCTCAACTGGCTTCTAGCTCTATTCATAACCTGAAGGCTAGCGAAATAGTTATTTATTTAAAATTTACAAAAGAATTAATTAATGCCTATCTTGTTACTTTAGCTACTCGTTTTCCTGGAAAAATGCTAGCAAAGCTATGTAGTCAAAATACCTAAAATTATGAATGAATGTGACAACTTATAGGGTGATAAACTAATACTGAATCCTAATTAATTTGCATATTTTAGCCAAAAAAACTCATATCACTAATTTAGTGAGCGAATAACTCTTCATAACTTAATAGATTATGTTCAAAATTAAATTGATTTCATTCCATCTAAGCCATCGATACATTAACACAATTCACAATATGCAACCTAAACTCACTAATATAACTATATGCAACATTCACAATCAAAGAAAAACACACAATCCTCTCCACACTTGAACAATACATTGTCCTCTATGTGAGAAGAGTACACAAGCACACCAGGGAAATAAAACACAATATATGAAAACATAAGAAGAAAATACTAACAAAAATGAAAAGAGAAGGGTTAGAACATAAACTCATCAGGGTGATTGAGGTGGGGATGGTGTCGGAAATGGAGAACCAATGCGCTTGACACTGAGCTGGGTTCCCTTTCTTATAATTGATTCAAAGAGAATAAGAAAGTTAGCAATCCAACCATTCCACATCATTACAAGCTTATTTTAGAATTTAAAACAAACCTAACTACATAAAAATTTAAATCTAACTACTAAACGTGCTAATTTAGGGTCATTAGCTTAACCTTGCATCCTTAGAAGCTTAGCCTAGATCAATTATGAGTGACTTACTTCCATCCTTCTTGTTCAACATCAATTTTGTAACCTTTGAGTCAGCTACAAATTGTAAAATGATCAGAAGGACAATATTGATAAAGTTGAGAAAACCAAATAATTTCAGTAAGTCCTTTTCACTAACAAATTGTTAATAAAAGAGGGAATAATGAAACTTCCTGAATCTTCTATTAAGTCTAATAGTCTGTTTAGTAAAAGAGTGAGATGCTCTTATTCTTCCTTAGTCACTCCCTTTTCTTTTTCTTCTTTTGCTTCAAGAATAGAGACTTTCATAGCTTCTTCAAACTCAATGTTCGTTGTCATCTGTTATTTGTCCTCATACTGCTTTGAAGATTCAACATCGTTAACTCTTATGAATGGTATTCTCAGTGGGTAATGTGGAGGAGGAACATAGGGAGGGTCCTCATTCTTTTCTTCATCCTTTTTTGCTTCTCTTGGTCTTCTATATAGTGGGTTTCAGCTGGTCTATCTGTTAGTTCTCCTAACTCTTTCCCACTCCTAAATGTGATAGCCTTAACTTGCTCTCTTGGATATACTTTTGTGTTGCTCAAAAGACTTCCCACACTTTTTGTAGATAACACATTGGCAAAATGTTCCACTTGAACCTCCAGACTGAGTCCTTGTTACTTGATCAATTTTCCCTTCTAACCTCTTTTGGGTCTCATCCATACTTATGAGCTTGTCCATGATTTTGTCCAGTTTGGAATCATAGTCATTGTATTTATCCTGTTGAAATCCATATGACGCTTGATTTTTAACTGAATCTCAGTATTGTTAGACCAATGAAAATTTCGATGGTTATGTCACATCGATTGGTATGTATTGGAATAAGGATTGCTATCTCCCTGACCAACTTGTGCTCCATTAAAGTTGAATTACTCCACATTGTTGTTTTCCCCAAAGAAGCAATCAGCTACGATATAGCTCTTTTGTCCACATGACTCATATTCATGCTGCATTGCTGTGACTGGAGAGGAAGAGGTGGCTTTCAAACTATTCAATTGTTTGGTTAGGTTGCCGATCTCAGCCTACAATGTTGTCATTGAATTTGCAGCAATCATTCCTCCTAAGTCCCAAAAGATTGACCGTTATCTACTTCGTTCTGATGTCCAAAGGCAACTAGTGTATGCCATGTCTTCTAATAGATTGATGCTGCTTCAATTGTCTTCCTCATGACTGATCCTCCAGTAGCTACACCTATGGCGCTCCTTGTGGGTGGATTAACTCTAGTGTAGAAGGTTTGCACTAGAAATTCGTTGGGTAGGTTATGATGAGGATAGCTCCTTTGCAACTCCTTATACCGCTCTCACGCTTATATAAAGACTCCTCGTCATTTTGCTAGAAATTGATAATTCCTTTTATTAGTCTTATTTTCTTGTTTAGAGAGAAATACTTATCTAGAAAAACTTGCACCAACTGCTCCCAAGTTGTGATGTTGGCTAGGTGGAGAGAATTTAACTAGGCCTTGGCTCGATCCCTAAATGTAAAGAGAAAGAGCCTCATCCTAACAACATCCTCCAACATCCCAATATATTGGAAGGTGTCGCAAATTTCTAATAAATTAACGAAATGAGCATTAGAATCCTCATTGGCTAATCCGTAGAATTGCACGTTGGTTCACAGCATGTTTAGCAGTGATGGTTTCATCTCGAACGTATTCGCTTATACTAATGGTTGTGTAATCCGTTGATGGTGGGCATTGAGCTGCAGCCTCATGACGTCCA
>JAOQMQ010000002.1:25153275-25166096 GCA_027563845.1 Erythroxylum subrotundum
AACTAAAACTTCAAAGTAATTTAAACATACCTCAAAATAATTTAAACATGCTTAATGCGAATCGGGGCCCAACAGTGGCTCCACGATCGTGTAGATTGTGTTTTGATTAGTGAAGTCATGGCTCAAAGGTCGATCAGCTGGGATTTTAGATGGCTTAGATAGATTTGATACATTTCCTCTTTCATGTAGTACTTTTGCACTGTATTTGTTGATGTACATAGTAAAGGTTGAAAGACAATGTAGACCTTCGATTTTGAGAAATCAAATGAGGAAATTTGGTTTTAAAAATTTTGTGATTTTCTTATGATGGTTTATAAGTGAATAATGATAGGATGCAATATAAAGTGAATGAAGTGATCGAACGTAGCTCGCCCTTATAGTAGAGTATGTACCGGAATGACCTTCGGGCGTCCTGGTGCGTACTCTGCGGTAAGGGGGTGCTATAAGAAGGACAAGAGGAGCAAGAGGAGAGACATTTTTGAGCAAGCCATAATCAATAAATTCAAGGTGGGTTAGATTTTTATGATTTAGTAATAAGCCATTAATGACTCTTTCAAGAAGTGGAAATAAATGAGTTTCAACTACTTTTAAATGTGCATGTACTGTTCTTGAGTGTTTTGGAAAATCTGCTGCATATTTGTGTATTATGAAAAAGATTTTAAAAAGGTATCAAGCCTAAGAAAACAAGTTTCTGAAATATTCCTCTATTGGCATCATGTTTTACAAGTCTGAAATACATGTTATGTGGGTTTGAGGTGGTCTCCTAAGTTAAGTCAAGCACACTTTGACAAAAAGGCTCCTCCCGCCTGCCCGCTAGTGGCATGGAGCTCCTTCATGGACTCCCATAAGTTCATAGCTCCGCAAGACCATTATGTGGAAATGTGTGGTATGTTCTGTTTCGGATCCACCCGAACCAATTTGATGTGCTTATGTGTTTTGTGATATGTTAAAAATATCGATGCACACTTTATGCGTTCAACTGAGTTTTACAATGAAAATGATTATTACAATGATTTTGCTTATTACCGATTGTAAAATTGTTACCCAGGGGCTTTAAACTCACCCCCACTTTTCTCCCCATAAGCAGGTGATGAGCAAGAGATTGAGTAGTCAAGAGCCAAGGCATCACTCCACTTTTGAAATGTTGTTGTAATTTAAGCTAATCTTGTAAACCAAGGCTTTAGTTGCATTTTGAGCAATTTATTGTTTATATATCTTTTGGATTTGGGATTTCTTTTGAAACATTGATGTATTTGGGGGCTTGAAATGCCCACTAAAGCTTTGTAAAACTACAATCTATTAATGCTAATGGTTTATGATTTTGTCTTCTCCCATGATTCTCAAGGTTTCAAAAGGGGAAAATTTGTGTACTAAATTCAGGGAAATTTTTGGGTTGATCTGGGCTGATTTAGGCTAAGTTATCTTCTAGAAAGTTGTAGGTCTTTCATTTATATTTCCAACAGTATATAACATGAAATTTTTGGGCATCTGAGTCGAAAGTTATGGTCCTTAGGAGGGAGATGCTTCGTTGAGTTTGCTTCGTCTTTGTTTGACTTCTGCATCATCTTAGTTTGAGTTTGCTTCGTCTTAGTTTGACTTTTGCTTCGTCTTAGTTTAACTTTGCTTTGTCTTAGTTTGACTTCTGCATCGTCTTAGTTTGACTTTGCTTCGTCTTAGTTTGACTTCTGCATCGTCTTAGTTTGACTTTGCTTCGTCTTAGTTTGACTTATGCATCGTCTTAGTTTGAGTTTGCTTTGTCTTAGTTCTGCTTCGTCTTAGTTTGACTTCTGCATCGTCTTAGTTTGACTTTGCTTCGTCTTAGTTTGCTTCATATTAGTTTGACTTCTGCATCGTCTTAGTTTAACTTTGCTTCATCTTAGTTTGACTTCTGCATCGTCTTAGTTTGACTTTGTTTTGTTTTAGTTTGACTTCTGCATCATCTTAGTTTGACTTTGCTTTGTTTCAGTTTGACTTCTGCATCGTCTTAGTTTGACTTTGCTTCATCTTAATTTGACTTCTGCATCGTCTTAGTTTGACTCTGCTTCGTCTTAGTTTGTATCGTTATCTTCTATTCCATTTTTTATCTTTTTAGAGGCTGAATCTCATTTTGAGTTCTTCATGAAAGTTATAGATCTCAACGTTCTCTTTCAAACCATCCAAATGAAAAATCAATCAGACATTTTGAGCAAAGGTTATGGCATTTGCACCAAGACATGTACAATACGAGTAAGCGCATAAGCATGTTGGATTCTTTTGGCCATAACTTCCTCATTCGACCTCCAAATGATGTGATTATTGAAGCAATGGATTCCTAACATCTTTTCCTATCTCTCCACAAAAATTGGTATCTTTTTAAGTTTATTTGAATAAGTTTGATGGAGAGAAAGTGAGGGGTCAGTTGGGAGAGCATGATTGGGGTATGTACATGCTTTAGCTTTTTAAGTATATCTTGACCTGTAGAGCTCCGATTGACATGATTCTTGCTTCAAAACAAACTAAAGATTTATAGCTACAATTTCTTTGAAGAAGTCGAATAGAAATTCTCGTTTGAAGTTTTCCAAAATCTGTTCTGAATTAGGAGAAATGAGTTTGATTTTGGTGATTGTTTGTATGGGCACGCCATTAAACAAATTGTGAGGAAATTTTTGGGATGTTATGAGAATGAGGATGAATTGATGATGGCTAATGAGGGTAAATGAAATAACCCTACAAGGAAACCCACTCATACAAGTATGGCTCCGGATAGTTGGGCTCCGAAAACGGGGTCCAACAGGAGTGCTATAGGGTGTGTGGAGCTTGTTTTAATTATGGGAAAAAGGGGCACATGGCTAGAGAGTGCCCACAGTATGCAAGACGGGAGTGAACTCAGATGCAAGCTTCAAAAGGGCTTAGACTATGGGAGTTAAAACTACAACTGAAGTGGGAAGTTTTGATGCAGCCAAGAAAGTGAATCCTCTAGGGAGACTGAGGGGCCAAGCACCAGTTAGGGTGTTTGCAATGATGAAGGAGGACGCAGAAACAGCTCCAGAGGTTGTGATTGGTATAGTTAAACTGTTTAATGACAATATTATTGTTCTAATTGATCCAGCTTTTACCCATTCATTTATTTTGTCAATTGGAACTGTGCATGGTAGAATTTTGAGCCCATTATGTATTCCTTTGATGGTTAGTACCCCAGTTAGCCAGTATATCATTGTTAATCAAGTTTATAGAGATTGTGAAATATACATTGGTGGAGAAAAATTAGTGGTGGATTTAATGCCAATGAAGATGGGGGATTAGATGTGATTTTGGGCATGGATATGTTAAAAAAATGTAATGCCAATTTAGATTGCAAATAGAAGACAACAAAGTTTGAGTTGGACAAAGGTGGAAAGGTGGTATTTGTGGGAGATAGGAAGGCAAGCCCACCTATAATTATTTCGGCTCTAACAGCAGAGAAAATGATGAGGAAAGGATGCGAAGCATTCTTGGCATATGCGGCAGACACGAAGGTAGATGGAGGAAAGTTAGAAGTATTCCTATGGTCATGGAATTTCCAGAGGAATTACCAAGACTACCCCACTTAGAGAAATTGAGTTTCCCATCGAGCTTCTTCCAGGTACTGCACCCATATCAATTCCCCTATAGAATGGCTCCGACAAAATTGAAGGAGCTTAAAGAGTAGTTAGAAGAGTTGTTGGAGAAAGGTTATGTTAGGCCTAGTTCTTCACCTTAGGGAGCTCCAGTTTTTTTTGTAAGGAAGAAGATAGATCATTGAGAATGTGTGTAGACTACAAAAAGCTTAATCATGTCACTACCAAGAGTAGATATCCCCTCCCACGCATAGATGATTTGTTTGATCAATTGCAAGGGGCAAAGGTCTTCTCCAAGATAGACTTGAGACCAGGTTATCACAAGTTGAGAATAAAGGAATCCGATATGTCAAAGATTGATTTTAGAACACGATATGGGCATTTTGAGTTCTTAGTCATGGCCTTTGGATTAATGAATGCCCCTGTAGCCTTCATGGACTTAATGAATAGAGTCTTCAAGCCTTTCTTAGACCGATTTATCATAGTCTTTATTGATGATATATTCGTTTATTCCAAAAGTGACAAGGAGCATGAAGAACATTTAAGGATTGCCTTGGAGACACTGAGGAAGAAAGAGCTGTATGCCAAATTCAATAAATGTGAATTTTGGCTAAGGGAAGTAGTTTTTCTTGGACATGTGATTTTAGAACAAGGAGTACATGTGGATCTAAGGAAAATAGAAGCTGTAGTTAAATGGGAAGCACCTAAGAATATAACAGATGTGAGGAGTTTCTTAGGTTTAGCTGGTTATTACAGAAGATTTGTAGAGGGCTTTTCCATGATAGCAGCCCCACTTGTCAAATTAACAAGGAAGAATTAGATGTTTGTGTCGACAGGGCAATGTCAGAAAAGCTTTGAGGAATTGAAGAATAGGCTCACAACTGCACCAATTTTAACCTTGCCTTCTAGTAGTGATGGGTATATAGTATACAGTGATGCCTTAAGGACGGGATTGGAGTGTGTGTTGATACAAGGAGGTAAAGTGATCACTTATGCTTCTAGGCAATTAAGACCCTACGAGATGAATTATCCCACATATGACCTGGAGTTGGCTATCATAATTTTTGCATTGAAAATATAGAGACATTACTTATATGGAGTCACCACCAAGGTATTTACAGACCACAAGAGTCTTAAATATTTGATGAGCCAAAAAGAGTAAAATATAAGGCAAAGAAGGTGGTTAGAACTACTGAAAGATTACGACTTGATGATAGATTACCACCCAGGGAAAGCTAATGTAGTAGTAGATGCATTGAGTAGCAAATGTACTATGCCAAATGTGGAGATTGTATACCTTCCTTTGTTGAAGGAATTAACCAAACTTAAGGTGACATTGAGGCAAGTCGAATCTAGTTATATATTGGCTAACTTTAGAATAAGGCCAGTGTTGAATGAGAAGATTAAGGAATTGCAGGAGCAAGATGAGTACTTGAGCAAACTTAGAAAAGAAATTAAAAATGGTAAGCCCTCTCAAAAAGAGATAAAAGAAGATGGATTGGTGGTGGTAGGTAATAGATTATGTATTCTAGATATGATAGAATTGAAGGATGAAATTCCTAATGAGGCACACAATGCTCCATATACAATGCACCCGAGGAGTGCAAGAATGTATAGAGATTTAAAAGAGCACTTATGGTGGAGAGGAATGAAGAAAGATGTTAGTAGAACATCAAACACCTACTGACAAGCTTAAACCTTTGTCTATTCCTGAATGGAAGTGGGAGAAGATTACAATGGATTTCTTGATGGGATTTCCAAGGACTAGTAGGAAGCATGACGCAGTATGAGCGATTGTTGATAGGCTAACCAAGTTAGCACGTTTCCTGCCAATTAAACAAGTAGATTCTTTGAATTCCTTCACCAAGAAATATGTAGAAGAAATAATAGAAATATGTAGAAGAAATAATCATATTTCAAGGGATTTCAAGTTCTATAGTCTCGGATAGAGATCCCAGATTCACCTCCAGATTCTAGGAAAGCTTACAAGAGGCTTTGGGAAACAAGTTACATTTTAGCACAGCTTTCCATCCACATATTGATGGCCAATCAGAGAGGACAATACAGACATTGGAGGCAATGTTAAGAGCTTGTGTTACGGACTTCAAAGGCTCATGGGATGATCATCTACCTTTAATTGAGTTTGCTTACAATAATTCCTACCACTCAGGATGTAATAGCCCAGACCACCCGCTTACAGATATTGTTCGTTTTGGGCCAAGGCCTTCGTGCCAAGCACCCTCACAGTTTTGCTTCCCGATGCCTTAGTGCATCTAGGAAGTTTTCCCACAGGACTTCCTAGGAGGTCACCCATCCTGGTACTGCTCTGGCCCTAGCACGTTTAACTTCGAAGTTCTGATGGGATCCAGTGCGTTCGAACAGAGAAAACACGTCTATAAGGGAGAGGTATCCACACCCTTATAAAGAGTGCTTCGTTCTCCTCCCCAACTGATGTGGGATACAACTCATAGCCGTGCTTCGTTCTCCTCCCCAACCGATGTAGGATAGAGCTCATAGCTTTAGTGCTACCGAGATATCCCCTCCCTTGTGGAGGCCCAACCAATTGTAACAGCCCAGACCACCCGCTTGCAGATATTGCCCGCTTTGGGCCAAGGCCTTCTTGCCAAGCACCCTCACAGTTTTGCTTCCCGATGCCTTAGTGCATCCAGGAAGTTTTCCCACAGGACTTCCCAGGAGGTCACCCATCCTAGTACTGCTCTGGCCCTAGCACGTTTAACTTTGGAGTTCTCCTAGGATCCGGTACTTTCGGGCAGGGAAAACGCGTCTACAAGGGAGAGGTATCCACACCCTTATAAAGAGTGCTTCGTTCTCCTCCCCAACCGATGTGGGATAGAGCTCATAGCCTTAGTGCTACCGAGATATACGTAGCTCACCCTTATCATATGTTATATATCGGAATGACCTCTGGGCGTCCCGGTGTGTACCCTGCGGTAAGGGGGCGCTACATATCGGTGGTATCAAAGCATGGTTTAGCATCTGTTGGGACATATAAGAATGTTAGGTATAAATTATCTTGAAACATGCGGAAAATGATTGAAGTTATTATTTGTTATAGGTCATCCGCTATAGGTGATCAGGTTGATCAACCAGCTGACCAAGGATCTGTAGGAGCCAGTAGAGAGACCTTGGTACCTCAATCTGAGGGGTTGCCTCCTAGAGTTCCCGAGATAAGGGAGAGGAGGTATGATAGGCTGCGAAAGTAGGGAGCTATGGACTTTTATGGCAGAACAGACCTTGCTGAGGCTGAGGGATGGTTAGAGAGGACTGAGAGGGTTTTTGATCAAATGGACTGTGAGCCTGATGAGAGGTTCAACTACGCAGTGTCCTTACTGCAGGCCCCAACTTATCAGTGGTGGAAGACTGTTCCAGGCAGTACCACCAGGCCTTGTCAATTGAAGTGGGAAGACTTTCTGAGAGTCTTCAGAGACAACTACTTGGACATGACCAAGATCTACTTGGACATGAAGATGCAAGAGTTTTTAGAATTAAAGCAGGGCAAGATGTCAGTGGCTGAATATAAGGTATGGTTTAATGAATTGATGGGTTATGCTACTGGTTTGATCCCTACCGTAGAAGACAAGTGTAGAAGGTTTGAGAATGGGCTGAACATGGAGATCAGGACAAGGTTGGCGAGGTCAGATATGGGCACTTTCACTGAGTTGAGAGCTGCCTCAATTAGAATTGAACAACTGATGAAGGAGAAACAAACAGAGACTGGGCAAGGGTCCAGACGAAAGAGGCCAAGTGAGAGTCAGGGCAGTTCTGGCAGGAGCTTCAATAAGCGCTATAATAAACAATTCAGATCCTCAAGTGGATCCAGGCAGTCAGGATTCAGACAGAGGGGTGGTTTTACGCAGTGCAGAACCAGCGGCCCCCATGTGAGCATTGTGGAAAAAGGCACGGTGGAGAGTGCTGGACTGTGACAGGGGCTTGTTTTGCATGTGGCTCTTTAGAACACAAGATTAGAGATTGTCCAGCTACTTTGGGGACTCAAACTGCTGTCAGTGGGCGATCTGGGAGTAATACAATAGTTCAACAGAGCAGAGGTAGTGGATCTAAACAAAGAGGCCGAGGGAGAGACAGAGGGAGAGCTGGGAGTTCTTCCATGAGGCCTGAGGGACAGGGCAGCCGACCACAGTCCCAGGCTAGGGTCTATGTTATGACCCGACAGGAGGCCCAAGACTCACTAGATGTGGTTGCAAGTGCGCTTCTTGTTTATGATTTGAAGGCATTTGCACTGCTAGGTCCAGGATCCACACATTCCTTTATTACACCGCATTTGGCATGTAGATTGCATTGTGATAAAGAGTTACTGCAGTTTGGGCTAGAGGTGAGTACACCTCTAGATAGTACTACTGTTATAGGTGAGGTCTGCAAGGGGTGCCTAATCAAGATTGACGAAGCAGAGTTTGTGGCAGACATGATTATATTACAGTTGAGGGAGATAGATGTGATCCTAGGCATGGATTGGCTCACTGCTCATAGGGCCATCATGAACTGCTACACCAAGGAGGTAGTATTGGAATCTTCTGGTCAGTCAAGAGCAGTATTCAGAGGAGTTAGTCAGGCAGTGCCAGCTAGGATGATATCCTTCATGAGTGCATTGAGGTTGATGCAGGGAGGATGTGAGGCTTATTTGGCCCACATTATTGATACCAGGGTTGAGCAGAGTGCACAAGACATTCCAATGGTTAGGGAGTTCCTGGACGTGTTTCCCGAAGAGTTACCTGGTTTACCACCAGATCGAGAAACGGAGTTCATGATTGATCTAGTCCCAGGTATTGCTCCTATATCTATTCCTCCATATAGGATGGCACCTGTGGAACTGAAGGAGCTGAAGGCTCAGCTTCAAGAGTTATTGGAAAAGGGTTTTATAAGACCTAGTGTTTCACCTTGGGGAGCCCCAGTGCTATTTGTGAAGAAGAAGGATGGGACTTTGAGGTTGTGCATCGATTATAGGCAACTGAATCGGGTGACCATAAGGAACAAGTATCCGTTGCCTAGAATTGATTACTTACTTGATCAGTTGCAGGGAGCCCAGGTATTTACTAAGCTGGATATGAGATCAGGGTATTATCAATTGAAGATAGCAGAAGCTGATATCCCTAAGAGTGCACTTAGGAGTAGGTATGGGCACTTTGAGTTTTTGGTAATGCCGTTTGGGTTAACTAATGCCCCGACAGCTTTTATGGCTTTGATGAATAAGGTGTTTCAACCCTACCTGGATCGATTTGTAATCATACTCATTGATGATATCTTAGTGTGTTCGAAAAGCAGAAAGGAGCATGTTGAGCATTTGAGAGTCATCTTACAGATTATGAGGGAGAAACAATTGTATGTCAAAGTTAGTAAGTGTGAATTTTGGCTGGATCAGGTTGTCATTCTGGGGCATACAGTGACTGGAGACGGCATACAAGTAGATCCGAAGAAGATAGAGGCAGTGATGAATTGGGAAGCTTCAAGAAACGTGTCAGAGATTCGAAGCTTCCTAGGATTGGCTGGGTATTACCGAAGGTTTGCCGAGGGATTTTCTCTGATATTGACCCCTCTGACAATACTTCTGAGGAAGAATGTAGTGTTCATATAGAATGAGGAGTGTCAGAAGAGCTTTGAGGAGCTGAAACATCGGTTTACTACTGCACCGGTGTTGACTATTCCATCGGGGACTGGAGGATATGTGGTGTACAGTGATGCATCACATCAAGGTTTGGGATGTGTATTGATGCAGAATGGCAAGGTGATCGCCTATGCATCGAGACAATTAAGGTCTCACGAGATTAACTATTCGGTACATGATTTAGAGTTAACTACAGTTGTCTTTGCTCTAAAGATTTGGAGACACTATTTGTATGGAGAGACTTTCCAGATATATACAGATCATAAGAGTCTGAGGTATTTATTGAGTTAGAAGGAGTTAAACTTGAGGCAGAGGAGATGGATTGAGCTACTGAAGGATTATGACTGCACTATTGAGTACCACCCGGGGAAAGCTAATGTGGTAGCAGATGCTTTGAGCAGGAAGTCTAATATCAGTGCAGCTCATATTCAGTTATCGAGGTTACCTAATTTGATTTACTTGAGAGCTCTGAATGTGGAGCTAAATCTGGAGCAAGATAGTTCCTTGATTGCTACATTAAAGTTGAGACCGATGCTATATGACATAATCAAAAGAGCATAGGGCAAAGATCCCAATATAGTGAAGCTTATAGAGAAAGTGAAAATGAATCCAGATTTTGAGTTTGAATTGAGGGATGAGACATTATGGTTGAGACAGAGGTTGTGTGTGCCTAATGTGGATGATCTGAGGAAGGAGATCCTTGAGGAAGCTCATATGGCCACCTATGCAATGCATCCTGGTACTACCAAGATGTATAACATATTGAAGCAATACTTTTGGTGGCCTGGAATGAAGAAGCAAGTGGAAGAGTATGTGTCTAAGTGTATGATGTGCCAGCAAGTAAAGGCAGAGCACCAAGCTCCAGTAGGGAAGTTACATTCGTTGCCCATTCCAGAGTGGAAATGGGAACGGATCACTATGGACTTCATCATAGGTTTGCCAAGGACTCCGAGGCAGCATGATGCTATATGGGTCATAGTGGACCGGTTGACCAAGTCGACCCATTTCTTACCAGTAAGAGAGAATAACTCACTTGATCAGTTGACCCAGAAGTATGTGAATGAGGTGGTAAGATTACATAGAGTTCCAGTGTCTATAGTATCTGACAGGGATCCGAGATTTACTTCAAGGTTTTGGAAGAGCTTGCAGACTGCTATGGGAACTAAGTTGAACTTCAGTACAGCGTTTCATCCTCAAACAGATGGACAGAGTGAGAGGACAATCAAAACGTTTGAGGATATGCTCAGAGCTTGTGTATTGGAGTTTAGAGGAGCTTGGGATTAATATATAACATTGATAGAGTTTGCCTACAACAACCATTACCACAGTAGTGTCGGAATGGCACCGTATGAGGCACTGTATGGTAGAAAATGTTGGTCGCCATTATATTGGGATGAAGAAGGCTTGAGATTGGTGAAAGGCCCAAAGTTGATACAGGACACCGTGGATAAGGTAAAGTTGATCCGAAGCCGAATTAAAGCGGCTCAGGATAGGCAGAAGAGTTATGTGGATCAACACCGACGTGATATGGAGTACAGTGTGGGAGATAGAGTATTTTTTAGAGTGTCACCCTGGAGGGGACTTTTGAGATTCGGTAAAAAGGGCAAGTTGAGCCCTAGGTACATTGGTCCTTATGAGATCATTAAGAGGATAGGACCTTTAGCATATAAGTTGGCTTTACCGAATGAGATGTCTGAATTGCATAATGTGTTTCATGTGAGTATGCTCCGAAGGTACCGATCGGATCCGTCACATGTGATACCGACTCAGGAGATCGAGGTTGCTAGTAACTTAAGCTATGTTGAGGAGCCGATCAAGATTGTGGGATCACGGATCAAGCAGTTGAGGAACATGGTCATTCCATTGGTAAAAATCCTTTGGAGGAACCACTCAACGGAAGAAGCAACATGGGAGACGGAGGAGCATATGAGGAGACAATATCCCCACCTGTTTGAGCAAACAGGTAAGAATTTCGATGACGAAATTTCTTTAAGGAGGGGAGAGTTGTAACATCCCATCACTTGTGAGAGGGTTAGAATGGTAAGTGTGAGTGATTAATGAGAGTTAGAGATGCATTTTTCATGTACATGCATAAATTGCTACATATTTATATATGGTTGTTGCACATGAAAATAATTGTGCATGTATTCATGAATAATTCCGGGTATAATTGGATCGATTTGTGAATTTTTTAGAATTATGAATGTTTGGCAGGGGAAATATTAGTGATTAGTGGAAATATGGTATTTTTGAATTTTGGTGAATTTAGGAATAAATTTTGGAAATTATAGAAGACAGGAAAAAGAAATTAAAAGAGGCTTTGGAGATAGTTGGATTGTAAAGATGAAAGTTAAGAGAGTTAGTTTCAAAGGAAACTAAGTTAGGGCTTAGGTATTGGGAAAGTGACAAGTGTCATGTAGGCTTTTGTACTTTTGCTAGAAGTAGGTTACTATTCTTTGAGAGTTGACAGGTTAAGTCTTGTCTAAGTCCCTTCTTCGTTATCACCTTCTTCAAACTTTCTTTTGAAACACAGAGTTTTCCATAAAATACCTCCTAAGAGATTTCTATGCTTTCTTTTTACTTCATCGAACCCACTTTGTTAGTTGTGTCCTCTACCCTAAGAAAAACCAGAAGCTGGTCATTATACTCTATGAAGTACATAAATTGTGTGGAGTTTAAGGCTTGAAGAGTTTGGAGTTTTCAGCCGGTAAGTTACTGTCATCTACATGAGAAATGACATTTACATGTTTGTTCTTAATTACTGTGCTGTTGGGGAATGAGAAATCTGGTTATGTGTAAATTTAGTGTGTTGAAAGATCATGAGTATTTGGGGTGTCGTAAAATATTGAAAGGTTAAAAATCTGGAAAATGTTCACTAAGTGTACTTCGGTCTGTTAGCCATAACGTTTTCTTTAGTGATCCAAACAAGATGATTCTTGATTCGGAGTAAACTAGGAACATATGGATACATTTCTTATGAAAACATCGAATTTCAGTTCTGTCTCTAAGAGTCTCAAAATTTCATGAAGTTAAGAGTTTGGTGCAGTACGTTGGTGTATGAAAGGAAAATTTATATAAAGCGATTTTTGCCAAGGTTCCTTCTGGAAAATTGTAGATCTTTTTTTTATCTTTCCAAAGATATATAGTATGAAAATTTTGGATATCGGGGTCAAAAGTTATGATCCTTATAATTGGAGATGTTCTGGGCAAAAAGCAGACGGAAGAAAGTAGATGATAAAAAGTAGACGGAAGAAAGTAGACGATTAAAAGCCGACGGAAGAAAGTAGGCGATAAAAATAGATGGAAGAAAGTAGACGATAAAAAGCAGAAAGAAGAAAGTAGACGATAAACATTCAGACAGAAGAAAAGTAGACGATAAAAAGTAGACGGAAGAAAAGTAGACGATAGAAAAGCAGACGGAAGAAAGTAGACGTGTTGGACCCTGATCCTTAAGTGGCAATCTAGAGATATAAAATGAAATTCAATGAGTGTTTTTGCATATGAATTTTATTATAGATGATATTGTACTTGAAGGAAATTGATGAGAAAAGAAATTGATTAGTTTTGATGACTTTGATATTTGAGTCGATTGGTATGGGTTATGAGAG
>JAOQMQ010000002.1:25174511-25189734 GCA_027563845.1 Erythroxylum subrotundum
AAGTCTGTAAAGTTCAATTGAAATTTAAATCATGATAGAAGAAGATGTTTTAATCTTCCTATCTTTTATAACTACAAGACCCAGTTTCTAAATTCTGGGAACTAACATACATATTGCTATTCTCATTGATTATATCTTTGTGAACAGAATGATCGTATAAAATTCTTAAAACACAATGCAAACCCAAATGCATTGTGTTACAGATAATCAAAACAAACGATTAAGCAATCTTAAACCCAGATTAAATCGTCCACTTCAATTGACTCAAAAACTAACATTACCCGACATTAATCGCAAAAGTAGTTCAATGACTTACCTCAAACAACACGCACATGCACTCCGACTGTAGATGATAAAGGGCCGTCAACTGGTGAAGCAATCTCCACAGATTCCAAGCATGACAGAAGATGAAAGAGGGAAGGTTAAAATGAGGAAGAGGGAAGGGGAGAAACGCGGGTGGGAGACTGATGAAGATGAGAGAGGGAAGGTGGCTCCGATTTTCATTTACAAAGGAGATGAGACGACGTCGTTATGGGGGTGGACGACAACATGACGTCGTTTCATCTGGTGGGGGAGGGGAAATTAAATACGTGGACATGGCCTTTTCCGACGTTTATTTCTAAAAAATGACGTTTTTTCTATTTTGGGACGTATTTCTAGCAAAACGACGTCAAACACTTCGTTTATCCCCGACGTCTGAATACAACGTCGCAGAATCTGGGATTTTTTCTTGACGTTTTTCCAGGCGTCATGAAAGCCTCAGACCATTCTCGACGTCTACTTTAAAAACGACGCTAAATATGTGGTTTTGTTGTAGTGCATGCAAGTGCAAGTGAAGTCACAGTTGTGAAAGTTAAGTCACAGTTGTAACTTAACTTACACAACCGTGACATGGCCAAAATATGCAACTGTATAATAGACATTTTCATGGATAATTCTTCTTGTTTAAGTTTATCCCATATTCACAAATTAATCCAATTAAGATTCATGCAACATCCACACCGACTTCACTCAATTCATATCAAATTTAAATTAAATCGCAACCAATTTTTGCATATGAAAACAAGTATAATCAAAAAACAATCAACACATCACCTGCACTCGGAGAATAAGTGATATCTAAATTCCTCTTACTCCAAACATAAAGGAAAAGATCTATTTAAATCTAGGTATCTTATTATGTTTGTAGTTTTAGTCTATTTTGATAGTTAGATATAGAAGAAATGAGATGTGGTTAATAAAACCTTGCTCCGTACTATCTTATGCCAGTCAATTGTAGGGTTTCTTCTTCTCAGCAGATCTTTGGTGGACTTATTGGACAAGTTGCGGATTGACTTGCTATTCCATAGGAAGGTGTCAGAAATAGAGGGATTAGGGGGTAATCAAGTTGTAGATGCCTCAAGCAATCAAGAAATTAGCAAGAACTTCTATTAATTAGAGAGCAGATCTAAGCATGTAAAGGTTAGATCAATATAGCCTCTGGTGTCCTTTGTGAATGGATTAGTTGTCCTAATCCAGACCAATTATCAGACCACAAAGAAATTAATTTCCCATTGCCTATTTTGCAAAGAACTGAAGATTAGACCATATCCCTCGGCTGTAATAACTTATTCAAAAAAATGAGAGATTGAGTATCATTTTTCTATTTCCTATATACTCCTGCGTTTAAGAAAGTAAGATTGCAACCACCTTAGCCAAAGAGAGTTTCTGTTCTTGAGTATCCACCACAGTCTTTTGAGAGTTATGCATAGTTTGTGGTTTTAATGGAAGAGATACCAAGACCACCTTCCTCCTTAGGGAAACATAAGTCAGACCATTTAACCTTAACAGCTCCCCTTCCGCCATTTGAATGGCTCCATAAGAAGTCCTTTAATAATCTTTTAATGGTTTTAATGAGGCCTTTGGAAAGGAACATATGTGAACTCTAGTAAATGTGAAGAGAATTAAGTACTCATTTGATAAGTTGTAATTTGCCAGCACAGGACAGGAAGTTATTCACCATAGACTTTATTCTTTTTTGGATTCTTTGTTTTATTATTTTACGAAGTATTTGGATTGAAGTAATCTTCCGTATGAATAATAAATATATAGTGCTATCACGTGTCAAATTTTGGTGTTTTTTTTTTCTTTTACACATCAAAAGATTAAGCCAAGCACAAAGATTAGACTTTGGTCTTATATGACATAAATGTGCTCATATTCCTTAGGTGAAGCGTACAAATAATTCATATTATACATATCATCGTAGATGTAAGATATAATCTCTTGCCTGCATTTTATATAATTGATATAATTAAACTACTATCTTTTAAGTTTGATATTTAATTTAACATGTTCGAATTTTCGTTTATTCGTATCATAATGACGATTTCACACTCCTGCGCTGTCAGACCGCTTGTCCCATAAATGATAACGTTGGGAAAGAACAGCAGTGATTGATTGTTCTGCAAAAGGTTTTGACCTTTTCCTATTCCAAGTTTAGAAGTGGTTAAAATAAGTGGCATTCGTTTTGTTTTGTTTGTGGGGAAAAGTCAGTTGAGAGCATTTAGGCTATCCATTTATGTAGGCTTATGGTTCCTCGTTCAAAGGGTGGCCATGTACACACCAACTGCCCATCTCATTAAAGACCAACTTACGGACCCTCAAAGCACACTCGGATATCCAACCACAAGGCCGAAAACCAGACCGCAATATTTACGTAAAGCTTAAGAGCTCCAACTTATCGACGATGGCTGATGATACCGACAAGGCTGAACGTGAGCGCATCTTCAAGCGCTTCGACTTGAATGGTGACGGAAAAATATCAGCGTCGGAGCTCGGAGATTGCTTGAAGACCCTCGGCTCAATCACAGCTGACGAGATTAAGCGAATGATGGCCGAGATCGACACCGACGGTGATGGCTATATATCATACGATGAATTCACAGAGTTTGCTGCAGCTAACCGTGGGCTTATCAAAGATGTGGCTAAGATATTTTAGTCTCTGCCTAAATATTTGGTGTCATTTGGTGGCTTGGCTCCTAACATACTCATGGAATGTGATGAGCGAATATCACTCTCATCACATTTTAATTTTTGAAACACTTTATTTTGGATAGTTAAACTGTAACATCTTTTTTATCAATTATTTTCTTTTTATCATGATATGGAAATGGAATTATCATTTTTATATTTTTATATGTGCCTTTTATGTCAAAAAAGGAAAGATATGTCCTTTATGCTATTTTCCATTACTCTCTCTAGTTTAGTGACCTTCCAAAACACAAGTATTGCTTAGGGATGGCAAGAGGACTCTATCTCAGTCCGAAGTTAACGACGATAGTTCTAATTAATCAAATTTCAGGCAGGTTAAAGGTCAGATATTTTCTTTTACTTTGAACTGAGTTTAGGCTCAAATTCCTTTTTAAATTTTCAATTCAAGTTTGAACTCCAGTTTCACAATTTGAACTCAGCCCAAAATTCAAACTTCACTCACATCATTTTATATGTGTAATAAAACAACATCGTTTTATATATTGATAAATAATGAATTATGGGTTTGTGGAAGTCTGATCAGATTTAAATTTGAATCTATCTAAATTTCAAACTGTTTGAAGTCTAATCAGACTCAAACTTGGATTGATTGTTTTTGGCTTAATTATACTTCAAAATGGACTTAGTCAAATATTACCATTTTTTATATTAAAAAAAGATATAGTTTATTATCCCCATCTCCAACTTTCATCATAGTTGGTAGAGAAATTTCTCCTTCTTCTTTTTCCTCATCCCTACCAATGTGTTGCTCCCATCCTCTTTCCCTTCCTCTCTCCTTGCCTGACTCATTGTGCCATTGCTCACCTAGAAAAACCCTCTCAACCCTCTCATTCCACTTCTATAAGGGACAAGGGCTTATTAGTAATTCTACTCATCATTTACATTACCCGCCATCTTCTTTTACTGTTTGTGGAACAATTTTTTAAACTTTTCTAACCACAAGCCTTTGCTTAGCTACTTTGTGATAACGTTAGACATTCCTACTTCCCTTGAGATCCACACTGACCTGGAGGGACCTTCTTGCCCCTTAGTTCCTCCCTTAACTTCTTCATCCTTTGATAAGCAAGTTGTAACTCCTTCCCTTGAGAAACAGGTGAACTTAGTTATTAATGAGCCAAGATCTTAGTTAAGAATTATAGGGGAAGGGATTGGTAACTTAAGCCTTACTTAATTTCCTCAAGTAATGAATAAAACATTGTCTCCCCTCTGTGGGAAATTTTGGAACATAGACTAAACAAATGAAAGAATTCCCTAGTTGGTTACTTCATTGATAAGCAGCCTTTCTTTCGCGTGGTCAAGAAGTGGGTTGAAGGTAAATGATCTAGTCTAATAGTAGACAAGATACTGATTAGTGAATAAGACTTCTTCATTTTCACACTCATTTCATAACAATAGGCTACTAAAGTGCTGGAGCTTGGTCCTTAGCACTGTGCTAGGAACCTATCATCCTACAAACTCGGAAGCCTGACATGGTCATAGATAAAAACAACATCAAGTATCCTCCAGTTTAGGTCAATTTCCACAACATATCATTAGAGTATTGGAGCACCTTAGGATTGAGATATCTTGCTAGCTTAACTGGGAAACCTCTTAGCTTTGACAGAACTATAGCTGAAGTTAGGAGAATTACTTATGCCAGAATCTGCATAGAAGCTAACATTACCAAGCTCTCCCTAAAGAGCTTAGGCTTAAAAGACATAATGAAAGAGGAGAGATAGTGAGTCTACTATCTCAGTTACATACAATTAGGAACTAGTCCTTAAAAGCTATGTGGAAACCCATAGGAAGGATAATCAGGGATGGTCAGTCAGCCAACTAGTCTAACATGGAAGCAGAACATACAAAGGGAAAGAATATTATGGTATCATAGACTAAATCTATAGGTAATATAACCTCAAAAACTATTAGTGAAGCATCTCAAGAAGTGGAGGAAGCACCAGTAGTAATGATTGTTTCAATTCAAAAGGAGGTTGAGGATGTAGAGAACTAGGGAAAGAGGTTGACATGAACCAAATCTCAAATGAAAGGTATAACAAAGAGGGCACTTCCACTATGGAGAAGGAGAACTTCACTCCTGTAATCAGAAGATCAAATAGGAAGAAGGCTAAAAGGAGTGATACTCCTAAGAAAACCTAATATAAATTGTAGTATTGAATTTTAGGGGATTAAACAATACGCAAAAGCAGTTAGTTGTACAAGATTATATTAACTCAATAAAAACATATGTTTATGGTCTTTTGGAAACAAAGATCAAGGAGAGCAATTGTAAGAAGTTTTGATTCTTGTAGAAAGAATAAAATCCACTTACAAATCATAAAGACCATCACTATGGCATAATACTAGTGGCTATTAACAATGCACATATGGAAATTCACTCCATTCAAACTAGTGCACAAGTTGTCCATGTATGAATTATATATCTTTAAAGACTTTAACATCAAGGTATGTCAAATCTTTATATATACTGCTATCACTAGATTTCTAAGGAATGAATTGCGGTAGGAATTAAACATCATAGCTACAACTATAAATATAACATGATTGCTTCTTGGCGATTTCCATTGTACCTTGTCCCACTATAAATCAAGTGGAGGTTTGCAATATGTAGGCCTTTGTAAAGCGGTTCAAACTTGCATACAAAATCTTGAAGCCATTGATTTGAATTATCAGGGTAACCACTCCACATAGACTAATAATTAGCAGGGTAAATGGATCTTAAGAAGAAAGCTTGGAAGAGCTCTTGTTAATCATAAGTGGTTGATGCAATTCCAAGTTGAAAGGGTCAACTTTGGGCCTTTATTAATATCTTATCATAGCCTTATAGGAATTCATAGTTTGGTACACAATGTTACAAGGTCCACTCCATTCAGATTCTTCAATTTTCTTGATAGTTGTGAAGGCTTTCAGGATGCTATTGAGCATGGAATTAATACAACCATTTCATGTTATGACCAATATAAATGTGTTCAAATACTTAGAACCATAAAAAATGTTGGGCCCCACACCCCACCTTTCGGTGTTTGGGGGTTATACCATTTGGCTCAATGGTAAGAAGCGTCCACTTAAGTGGCACAAAACCTTGAGGTCTTGGGTTCGAGTGCTAGAAACTCCCCAAGACCAAAGAGGACAATACTGATTAAGGTTGTGGTGCCGCGGTATCACCCGCAAACACACGCCGGGGTATAACCTCCAAACACCGAAAGGTGGGGTATGGGGCCCAACAAAAAAAAACCTCAAGAAACTACACAAAGGATTTCAACTAACAGCAAAATGGATATCCATATTTCTAGGAAGAATCTTAGGGACACTAATAAAGCCTTATATAAATTTTGTGATAATCTGGACGTCAAACACAAGGAAAATATGTCCAGGAATGAGTACCTTTAGGCTTTAAATGCTCATCACTCGGTCAAGAATAGAATCATTTGGCTTATAGAAGGTAATAAATGCTCTAAGTTCTTCTTTAAAGCAATAATAGCTTGAAGAAGTTATAATAGGATAAGTTGCATATACAATGAGAAGGCTAAATTATTATGGGGGCAAGAAAACATTAAAAAGCTAGCTAGGGACTACTTCACTTGGGGTAAGAAAGCATTAAGAAGCTAGCTAGGGACTACTTCGCTAACTTGCTGGGTATATGTTCTCTTAGGAGCTCTACCATCCAATTCTTAGAAGACTTCCTAAAACCAATGGTATCCAATGATCAAATAAGTAACTTAACCAGAGGGTTTGTGCAAGAAGATATTAATCTAGTACTTAAATGCCTCAAGAAGGCCCTAAGACCTGATGGTCTAAATGGTTTCTTCTTTAGGCAATCTTAAAACTGGACCATAGCGCTAACCGTAAATTTTATTCAATAATTCTTCATTAAAGGTGTCTTATTACTAGCAATCAATCAAACATACATCACCCTCTTTCCAAAATTATAGAACCCTAATAAAATGAGTGATTTCAGGCCCATTTCTTTTTACAATACTCTTCACAAATTAATTTCTAAGATGCTAGCAGCCATATTGAAGCCAATTTTGCCTAATCTCATCTCTAAATCTCATGGTGGCTTTTTTCATAGCAAAAATATAAGTGACAACATCTTTATTTTTTAAGATCTCTTCAAAGGTTACAAGAGGAAAGGTATTGGCAAAATATGTGCGGTTAAATTTGAGTTCAAGAAGGCCTTGGATTTAGTCAAATAGGACTTCCTAATTCAAACAATGTAGGCCTTAGGTTTTTTGGATAAATTTATGAAATGGATTTATCAATGCATCTCTATTACAAGCTATAGTATTTTAGAGAATGGTGAACCTACCCCATGGTTTAAAAGGAAAAGAAACTTAAGATAAGGAGACCTTCTTTCTCCTTATGTCTTCTCTATCATCAATATGGAAACTTTGCTTTAGCTGATAGCTTACAACATTGCTAAAATACCAAGTTTCAAATATCACATGACTTATAGTAGGTTGAAACTTTTTAACCTCACCTTTGCAGATGATTTTTTGCTATTTTGTAAAACTAATCCTCTCTTAGAAGTTGTAAAGTTTAGTTAAATTAATTAATTATGTGCTTACTCGGTAGTAGAAGTAAACTTTGACAAAAGTTGCCTCATGCTTTCTAAGGATGCAGTTAGCCGTGAGGAAGAATTGTCCCACAAATTACCCAAATGAAGATAGAACATCCCCTCTTTATCTATCTTGGTATTCCAAATACCACTTTTAAACCTTCCTACAGGGGTTGCAAGCCACTCATTGAGCAAACTGAAAGGAAGCTTAAGATATTGTATAATAAGGAGCAAAGTTATGCAAGGAGGATTTAGCCAATTAAGTAGTGATATACAATATATATAATCAGTGGATATCCCATCTTATCTTGCTTAAGATATTTGCCAAAGATCTGGAAAAGTTGCTCAGGAATTTCCTATGGAATGGTGACCCCTATAAGTCTTCAAATGCTAAAGTTTCTTGGAAAGACCTATTCAGTCCAAAGAAATAAGGAGGACTTGGTATACACTCCGTTCATATCACGACTAAAGTCCTATTAACTAAAAGGATCTAGAAGTTGCTTATAGATAAAGAAAATATATAGGTCCAATGGATCCACACTGAACACCTACAAGATTAGAGTTTTAAGGAACTTAAATTTAAAGCTACTGCCTTATGGACTTGTTTTAGCATCCTCAAGTGGAGAGAATAGGTTGTTAAAGTTTTTTGAAGCATTTTAGGTAATAATGAGAAAACTTCTATATAGTTTGAAAATTGGTGTGATAAAGGGTCCTTATGCTTACAAGTTAATCTATACCACTTAAAATACATGCTAAAACATAAGGAGAAAGTCAGTTATCTCATGATCATCCAATAGTGGAACTTTAATCTTAGAGGATTTGATTGGCTAGCTTATTTAATTCCAAGTAGTAGACTAAATCTAGAGATGGAGGAAAAAATTATTTAAACTTTAAAGTTTGCAGACAATTTCACCAATGCATCTATTATGAAGCTCTTCATGCCCCAAGCTCTTGATGTGGTCTGGGACAAGTTAGCCTAGTTTCTGGGAATCATTCACATATATTCTTTCACCACCTTGATTACAATTAGAAAAACATATATCTAAATTTGATAGGGCTAAAACCATACTCAACTTAGACCCTAGATGTAGCTTATGTCATGACTTTCCAAAAATAGGAGACCACTTATTTTTTTAATGTTCATTCACTAATTCCTTTTGGGAGAAGATCAGGAATATATGCAATATAGAGGGCATCAACAATTAGTGGGAGACCCTTTTAGATTAGATGATTAATAGTAACTATCATGTTGGTAACTATAAAATCCTCATATTAGCTTTATGGACAGGGGTGTATGACATATGGCAAGAAAGGAAAAAAAGAAAATTCAAACAAGAACTGTTGAATGCCAACCAATTGCAACAAGCTACCTTGAGTAAAATCAAGGATTACTTCCTAATCAATTTAAAGGTGGAATATTTATCTTCAATATTAGCTCAAAGATGGGGTTTCCAGTAGTCAATCTAACTTGCGTAAGCTCTAGTAATGGAATTGATTTGTAACTTAGCTTCCCTTGTCTATTATCACTAGTTTCTAAAGCTTACGGTCTCTGATGAAACATTATTCTACTCTCTTTGTATTTTGCAAGGATAAGCCTTGATTTTGGAATATATCATTTTTTAACATAAAAAAGGAATTAAAAAGATGTGTTATTTTTAACGTAAACTTGCATTGAAAATCTAAAAGCCTTGTTTGCTTTATTTTATGCTATATTGCAAGTATATAAGTCATATGTTGTAATATAATTGATATTGATCCCACAAGGATTGAATATAATCACCTAACAATTTGAATTACACTTTGTCTAAGGTAATAAAAGATTGAATTAACTAAAAATTAAAGTAAGCTAATAAAATTTAATAATTAAACAAATAAAGGATAAAAATGAAATTGAAGTTATCAATCTTGGAAACTTATGGATTATTCCATCCTTGTTTTGTCTTCCCTTTGCCTTGTTAATTCAACTATGCTTGATCTTAGATATCCAAAGGTTTTGACTACCCTTTATTGAGTTCTAATCAAGTAATCTCAATTGAAGTAGATAAATGTTAAGTTGCAATCCCTCGATTTCTCAAAACTACTCCTAACTACTCAATTACATTTGAAGCAATCATAAGAATAATTAAATCACAATTAATATCTCTCTTTATTTGCTTGTTAACCTAATATTTGTAATTCTATTAAGGTACCAACTTTAATTGCACAACTTAAGACAAATATTGTTTTGTATAACTTTTACCTTGTTGAATTCAATATATTACTGCTTTGTGATATTTTTTGTGCTCACGCTTAATTTAAATCTCTCGATTTAAATTAAGCGTAAGCACAAAAAATATCACAAAGCAGTAATATATTGAATTCAACAAGGCAAAAGTTATACAAAAAAAATTCAAGAATAACACCCTAATATAGATTTAGCAATCCACAATTATGTGCAAAACACAATTATTCAGAATTGGCATACAAGGCAATGAAATAGAATAAGATAAGAATGAAACCAGCTTGAAGCCTTGATAAGGAAAATATGGAAAGCTAGAGTTGATTTTGATGCTTCCACTTTTGATCTTCTTATTCGTGTGATGCACAACCTATTTTTGTGTTTTTCTCTTCCTTTTTTGATGTCTCTGATGACTTTAATTTGCTTCCTTTTCTATGTAGCCTTCAATAATATCCTTTTATAGTAAAAAATAGGATTTTTGGGATACACACAGTCATATAGGTGATCGTGTATCTCATAAATACCTCAATTTATACTTTATACAACTACAAAACCCTACATAGGCAACATACATGACTGTGTATGTCAACAGACATGGGCATATATTGTAACGCCCCAACATATACCCTGGAAGTATTATAGTATGTCTAGGATGTATTAAGAAGTGAACAAAATGAATTAAGTGCATCTAAGTATAGAAAGAGACGTAATGGTACTTAATGTAAAAGATACGGGTAAATGGATAATTTGTTCGCTTCGGCATGGACATACATACTTAGACCTGAAATATGTATGGAACCTTTTGATATGTTTGCATGGATTTATGAATATGATGTGAGGAGAATTGATAAAAGAAGTATTCCATAAGTAAATGGGATGTTTTTGGTTAAATTGGATGTATTTTTTGTTGCTCTTGCATGATAAGACCAAAGTTAGTTGATTTGGGATGTGTACCTTACTGAATGGATAGGTCCCACTAAACAAACTTCTGTAATTTGGCCATATCCTGGCCTGTAGAACTAAAAATTTGATAATTCTAATTAGAGATTAAAATAGAGACATAGTTCTAAAATTTTTATGAAGGAACAAAAATTTGATTCTACCTCAAAAAGTTTTGAATTTTGTTTTGAAGTTGAGTTCTAGCTATTGTCCTTGTTTTCAAATAGCCTGTAGTTTTTAGGGTATAACTCCCGATAGAATTAACCAAATCTCATGAAATTTATGTCATTTGAAAATTAAGACATAGGGTAATAAAATAAATTGATAAGATTATAGGCCAATATGGGAATTAACGGAAGAAGAAGGACCAATATGTAATTTTCCTAAAGTCAACTGATGGACCAATAAAATTAAAGCATGTGTGTCCAACAGAATTGTAACACATGGTCCAATAGAATTGTAACACATGGTCCAATATAATTTTAACACATGGTCCAATATAATTGTAACACGTGACCACTTTGGGGTTTAGCTCAAATTTCACTGTTTTGAGTTTGTTTCCATTTCTGATTTTTAACGAATCTTATCTGAATCTTTTTGAATGTGTATGAAACTTTTTGAACACCTAGAAATAAATGAAATAGGAGTTACCACATATGAATTGGGAGATTGAACATTAGAATATAAGATTGATCATAATGCACTCCAAAGAAAATTTACATGTACATAAATGATTTGTATGCGTATTCATTACTCATATGTGTATAGTATGATTATACAAGTGTGATTTTGATACCCTTCTAATGGTGATAAGCCATGAATTGCATGTATGAATGCAAATACAAATTTTATGACTTGAAATGTATATCATATGATTTGTTAATATATAAATTGTGAAATTTGCAATTGGTTAAAGGAAATGTTACAATACCTGCTCTATTATCTTAGCTGTGGATAGATAGGCATGCCTATAGAGTTACAGTGCAGCTGCTAGAGTTTGACACCACCGATGTCCACAGTTCGATACCTTCAGGTATCCACAGTTGTAATCAATATTTGGCTTATAAATATGCATTTCAGTATATGGATAATATATTGAAGCATATTTGCATTATGTACTTTGCCTAAGTAAGCCACCATTGTTTACATGAGGATTGAATATCAATGTTTGGTTCATAATCGTGAATTTATGGTATGTGAGTTATGATATTTATGAATGTTTGTGCTTGGCGGATGACTGTTGCGAGTGGTTATCCAAACTAAATGTTTCCCCACTAAGCTTTCAAGCTTAACATGGATGTTAATCCATGTAGTTCTAAGTCATCGGAGTGAGGTACAGGGAACATCTGTAGGGACCAAGGCTAACAGATAGAAGAAAAAGTACTTTTGGAAGGTGTTTTTAGTTAAAGATGATTGTATATGTAATGGTTAAAGGAAGTTGTATGATTTCTTTTGGATTACCATGTAAATGTAAAGATGTTTTACTACTGTTAAATGATAATGTTAAGTATTGGGGAGTTTTGTAATGTGCATAAGTATAGCAATGAACTAAAATGCATGCCTTGAATGGGTGTACAAGAATCTGGTTGCTATATGTGTGGATGGTTGTAGGTTTCATATAAGGGGTGTTACAATCCTATTGGACCATGTGTTACAATCCCATTGGACCACATATTATAATTATATTAGACCATGTGTTAAAATTATATTGGACCATGTGTTAAAATTCTATTAGACCCTATGTTACAATTCTGTTAGACCATATGTTATAATTCTATTGGACACACATGCTTTAATCTTATTAGTCTATGAGTTGACTTTAGGAAAATTAAATATTGGTCCTTCTTCTTCCTTTAATTCCCATATTGGCCTATAATCTTATCAATTTATTTTATTACCCTATGTCTTAAGTTTCTAAAGGAATAAATTTCGTACAATTTGGTTAATTATATCAGGAGTTATACCCCAAAAACTACAGATTGTTTAAAAAAGGATAGTAGCCAGAACTTAACTTCAAAATATAATTCAAAACTCTTAGAGGTAGAATCAAATTTCGGTTCCTTCATCAAAGTTTTATACCTATGTCTCTATTTTAATCTCCAATTATAATTATCTAATTTGGAGGTCTACAGGCCAGGATATGGCCAAATTACAGAAGTATGCTCAGTGGGACCTATCCATTCAGCGAGGTACACATCCCAAATAAACTAACTTCGGTCTTATCATACAAGAGCAACACAAAATACATCCAATTTAACCAAAAACATCCCATTTACTTATGAAATACTTCTTTTATTAATTCCCCTCACATCACATTCATAAATCCATGCAAACATATCAAAAGTTTACATACATATTTCACATCTAAGTATGTATATCCATGTCGAAGCGAACAAATTATCCATTTACCCATGTCTTTTTCATTAAGTACCATTATGTCTAGTACTATACTTAGATGCACTTAATTCATTATGTTCACTTCTTAATAGACCCTAGACATGCTATAATACTTCCAGGGTATATGTTGGGGCGTTACATATATCTTCACACAGTTAGAAGCAGTGTATTCAAACCTTCACAAGTTCATAGTGGACTTACACGGTCACTATACATAACTATGTATCACTAAAGTTGTTTCAATTCTTCCATTTTATGCCACAATTTTACCTAAATTCTTATCCTCTTAATCTATAAAGGCAATTATCAACTAAAAACACAATTGTAGCAAAATAAATACAAAAATACTATAAAACTCTTAAATAATAAGCAAAACATAATAAATATGGGTATATAAATATAGTCAATTAATCATTTATCGCTTCCTTTATCTATTATCACTAGTTTCTAAAGCTTATGGTATATGATGTAATATTATTATACTCTCTTTGTAGTTTTGCAAGGCTAAGCCTTGATTTTGGAATATACCATTTTCTAACTTAAAAAAGAATTTAAAAAGAGGTGTTATTTTTAACATAAACTTGCATTGAAAATCTAAAAGGTCCTTATGACAAGTTTACCTTAAGATCTCGATCTCTATTTCCCTTATATATAGATTAAAAGTTGATATTTTTCATACCTTATCTAGGAGATGTTTATAAACACCTTTTTCTTGGATTCTAGTTGACTATACCAAATTTCACACCTACTATTGATACACTACTACAAAACAAGGTATTTATTTCATAATTTTAAGTAAACCTCTTTTTAGCTTTTCTTTTGTGAAAACCAATATGTCTAATAACAAAATCCTTTCTATTGATAGACAACTAAAGAGTATTGTGAAATAGTGCATATGAACTTGATATGCAAGTAGGGGTACTTTCAAAGATATAGAAGGTTAATAAGAAAAAAGCATTATTTATAGAAATTATTTAACAAACGTCTTCTCAAAATATACCAAACAATTAATTGATGTTTAAATGAGAGTAAAGGTCATCAACATCTGAAAAACCAAGTGGCTATTCATCTTACTTTTTTTTCTTTGTTGCAACTGATTGACTTCTTCCTACTGGTGTGCATTTGCCCTTCCTACCTTCTCAATATTAATATAGTTTCCCTTGTACAAGGCCTTGCAAGATTCTTCACCAATTGCACAAGCAGTAGTAGCATAAATGATGTAGGTTATTTGAGTTGTATTTCTCAAAGTGAATTTCAAGGAGGATCAAAAAAACTCCTTCACACCATGATTTCGTTTCTGAAATAAGGACTTAGCCTTAAAAAAATTTTAAAAAAGAGTTCATGAACCTTGGATGCAATCATATTTAAGAAAATTGAAATAAATATTATGTCGTTTTCACAATAGTATAATAAAAACAATAAATTTGGAAGTTTAGAAAAAATTAAACATATTATTATTTTAAATATAGTGTTACTCATAATTGCAGCACCAATTCCCCAACTTGTAAGCTCTCAAAACTACTGCTTTAATAGGGCCAAAATTTCCATCCAAAATGCATTCAAAACCTTTATATATTTATATGATACAAACCAATAACTAGTAGTATAAGACCGCAACATACCAGGTTACTATTAGAAAAAGGCATTAAAGATATATTGAGTAAGTTATTCATGGTTTATACCCTAGTAGCCAATCAGTTGGTTACAGTTTAGTAACAAAATAATTTTAAAAGTTATTTATCATGTATATATTTAGATATATATGATAAAGTCCACAAGGTCAATGTTGTATCAGAAAAAGAAAGCATGCTTTATTTAGAGAAACGGTAAATTTCAAAACTTTTAAGAAATCATTTTGCAGCGGAAGCAACATATCCAAATCATCATGCCAATCCATACATGATATGGTATAAGGATAATAAAAACATGAACAAGATGAAGAGAATTACCGACTCCTTTGCTACAGCTTTAAATCCTCGCTGCATTATCCTCTCCTTCTTTTTGTATCCAAATCCTTTGCTTTTGAATCTTTTCCTTTAGCAATCTATCTTCTTCCTTGTTGTTGTATCCTCAACCAATTT
>JAOQMQ010000002.1:25203177-25215789 GCA_027563845.1 Erythroxylum subrotundum
GATTGGCTTGGAGGAGCCATACAAAACATGAGTTAGAGAGATTCTAAAACATTCATGCGGCACTAAGGTCCTAGCTAACTTCACTTAACATATTCGTAAGACACTAAAGGACTAGCTAGAACTTCACATAACTACATATGAGTAACAGGCATTGATCTATAATGGATGGCCTAATTACAATGATTCACCTACTAGAAAATGTTCGAAGATAAAAGCAAGGAGGTTTCCTATTTCAAGCACCAATTCTTTCTAGTAGTAGCATTGGTTCTCGAATGGCGGTTACTTGTTAGAAGGAGCTCCCTTATTTAGTGAACCAATTTGTTAGCTACCAAATACTTGTCTATGTGTAGATTGTTGTGAACTCTATTATTTATTTCTCTTCATATGGCATAAACACAACAATTGAAAGTAGTTTGGAGCACGATGGAATCATTAAGTAACCACTTTTTCCAGTGACTTACCTATTCTATGATCTGATGCCACTCATTCACATTGCATAATAAGTTTAGGGATTGTTGGATCCTTGACGTTATGGTTTAGGAATAAGCACATTGAAAGAACAGGTGGAGAGTTGTTTCTAGTATCACATGGAAGAGAACACAACTGATTTGAGGCATTTTCATACCTGTCTTTAGTCCATAATAAGACTTGACTGCTAACCATCTTATAGCAGAGGCTTTAGGGACCATTGATTGTTCCAGATGAGGTTTTACTAGCTTACATTAGGGAAGTGTGGTCTAAAGAAGTTCAAGTAGGACTTGGTGAAGGCCAAAGTTTTGTCCAGTGACGATATAAGGAAGTCATCCACCGAGCACACACACTCATTCATAAATGTCATAAACTCATAAAAATAATGATGACATACTTAATCAAGATACATAATGCAACATGCTTCAATATATTATTCATGTATCGTAAACTCACATTTATAAGCCAAAATATTGGTATTCAATGCTCATCAATACAAATTATTTCTGTTGTCTTGTTGTATCTATTATTTACAATTGTTTAATTTACTTTCTGTATTAGTCGTGTCCATTCTTGTGGATATGGATAACGGGAGTTGTGGATATCTGAAGATATCAAACTGTAGATACTTAAAAGTATCGAACTATAGTTACCTATAGGTAACAAACTGTAGATACCCAAAGACATCAAATAATACAGATATTATAGTCTTGAAATGAAGACTTCATTGATGTCAAACTATATCAGCTGCACCACAATCTTATAGACATGTCTATCTATCCATCACTAAGACAATGAAGGAAGCATTGTAACATTTTCCTTTAATCATTTGCCAATTTCATAACTACTATATTGACAAATCACATGATATTTATATGAAATCATAAAATTTGTATTTAAGTTCATTCATGCAAGTCATAAGAAACCACCATTAGAAAAGTATACAATTCACATGTACTTGCACGATTTATTTCACGTATGTTTTGTTCAGGTGTTTCTCTATGTACATTCACATAATTCCAGTATATAAATTCCTATACATCATTTAAATATAAAACATTTTAATTTTTACTTAATTATATTCATAAAATTAGTAAGTAAACTTGTATAGTCATACTATACACATGTAAGCAATAAATATGCATCTAAATCATCTATATAAATGTAAATTTCCTTTAGCATGCATGCATTATGTTCAATTTTAAACTTAAATGTGTAATCACCCAATTCACATATGGTAAATCATTTTTCATTTATTTCTAGGTGTTTGTAAAGTTTCATAAACATTTTAAAAGGTTTGGATATTAATTGGTAAAAATCAAAAGCGAAAAATCCAAAATAGTGCAATTTGGGCTAAGCCTATGGTGGGTCTAAAAATGGTGCAAACAAATAAGTCCAGAAGCAAGTCACGTGATGGTTTCCACTTGTTCTGAAATTTTCACGTAGCAAACGTTCAAATTAGGCTTTAAGAGGTCTTCTAAAAATTTGTTCCCCTATGTGTCTAGTTTCCATAGTATCAAAATTTGGGCTATTTAGACTTCTAAATCAAGAGATATATACCAAATATCACAAGTTGCTCGAAAACATGGCAGCATCAGTTCACCATTTTCGATTTCAATTTATAATGTCATGTAGCCAGAACTAGGTTAAGGTCTCTTGTAGATATTTTTACTTTTATATCTTAAGTTCATCTCTAATTAGAATCACCCAAGTTGGAGATCTGTAGGTCTAGTTATGGCAAAAGCAATTTGACTAGTTCAAGTAAATGCTAGACAGAATTTCACTAAATATTACTCTTTTGTCATATTCAACCAATTCCATGCGAAGTAATACTAAGATACCATTCCAGCAACCAATCCATGTCTAAATTAATCTTTGTACACATTCAAACATGCACAAATAGAAATTAAACTAAGTGTAGTCTCAAACCTTGAAATTGGTCAACTAACTTTTCTAATGCCTTGCCTTCTCTTCCCCTTTAGCTTTGCTTGATTCACTAACTAGAAACACCATAAATATATATCTCAATCTCAATTCCAATTCCAACCTTATAGTTCTAGCTCTTCATGAGCAAAGCAAGAAAAGAGAAAGATGAGAAGAAAAACTCTAAATTTTCCCTTAGTTTTTGCCTATGATTAGCTTGATTCCTTTTGCAAAATTATGTGATTAAAAAGATGGAATGGAGAGGAAATGAGAAGAGAAATATCTGGAGTTAAAACCATCAAAATGCAAGAAAAAATACTAACTTTTCCTTGATTTTTGCCTAGGATTAGCTTGATTCCTTATGCAAAATGATGTGATTAAAACGATGGAATGGAGAAGGACTGAGAAGAGAAAATATGGAGTTAAAACCATCAAAATGCCATCCCTCTCCCCTCTCTTAATGACCCATTTTATAAAAATTCTAGACTTACACACATGCTTCAATCCTATTGGACCATATGTTAAATTTAGGCAAAATTGCACATTTGGTCCTTATTCTTCCTTTAATTCCCACATTGGCATACAATCTCTTCAACTGATTTCATTCTAGTCCATATCTCACATATAATTATTTATGTCCATACCAAAATGATTAAATTACCAATTTGCCTCTGTATTTTTAAATTAATTACTAATATATCCCTTACTATGCTTTGATGCACTTAATTCTTTATGTTCACTTCTTAATACACCCTAGACATATTATAACGCTTCTAGGGTAAATTTTGGGGCCTTACAACAAAGCTCTCCTCGAGCATAATTCTCTCCTCTTGCAAAAGACGAGGGTCACTTAGCTTAAAGAAGGTGACTATAACACTAAGTTCTTTCACAAATCAATCTTGGCAAGAAGAAACAACAATAGAATTATTTATCTACTGGTTTCAACAGATTTCAAACATCTCTTCTATTGAGAACATGATTATTAGATTTTACTCCAACCTGCATGACTCAATGCCATCAGAGAGGTTCAACTTGCTAGATCTTATGGCTCTCATTGGCTCTCCTGTATCTCAAAATTCTTTGAAGTGGATTCAACATCCAACTTCTCATCATGAAATCAAGAATATTCTCTTCAGTCTAAATCCAAGTAAGGCCTCAAGTCCAAATGGTTTCAATGCATATTTCTTCGATATATGTCATATTACTGGTAAGCTTCTAATTAAAGTTGTACAAAATTCTTGAACTCTAGGAAACTCCTAAAGGAGATTAATGCAACTTATATTTGCATGATTCCTAAGATCCCCAATGTCAATTCCATCAATGATTTTCATCCTATTTCATGTTGTAGTTGATAGGTGTAAATTATACTATATTTTCATAGATGTTTAAGTGTGTTTTTAAGTGTTTATTAGATGAGGATTAGATCAAGGAAGATCAAGAAGGGAGCATTGGAGAGTTCCAGGTGTTCCATCATTTCTAGATTAGTCCACACCAAGTTCTTTCTTCTTTCCTTTGCTTACTTTCTTTAAGCTTAATGTATGAACTAAGATTGAAGATGTTATGCACGTTTATGATGTTTTAGTTTTCATATTAGGATTTGTTCTTAAGTTATTTTATGACTTAATTACTGCTGATTTCAATACAATGTTATGGTTTTGTGGTATTTGTGTTTGCTAATACTTCAACAATAAATCAAGAGAGTAAGTCGAAAGTAATCTAATTAGGTTAGTTAATGAGAGTTAACGACCTAATAAGTCATGCAAATATCATATTGATAATGATATGAAGAGAGATCTTGCATGAAAACTCGATTGTCCGATATATCACTTAAGAATTGGTTGAAAACATTAGGCTGTTTGTATGAATCGAGAGATTGCAAATATGGAATTTCGCAATCAATTAGGGATAATTAATTGGGGTTAAATGATTATGTGTTGAGAGACAATGATCCAACCCTTCAGAAATCTAGGATCAACATCCTATTGAATAAAAAATGGTTAAGGGAGCAAAATGATGATAAAACGAATCCTATACTTTCATATTTGATCATCCTTGTTTTATTATGATAGCTCAATTGTTAAGTGCTCAATTTTATTTGATTGTTTTAATTTCTGAATTTTATTTTCACTCAAATCTAATTTCCCAACCTTATACAAAGTTAAGTTTATTTAGTTTTAGCTAATTCTTTGTAAGATCGATACCTCAATTACTACAAGTTTACGATCCGTATACTTGCAGATATTAAAGGTTTTAAATTAGGTAAATTTTGCTTAACAGTAGAACTATCTACAAAATTTTAACCAAGTTGCTAGCTAACAGGCCAAAGGAACATCGTATCCACAGATCTCAAGGTGCTTTCATTTCATGCAAAAGTATTTCTAATAATATTTTTCTGGTGCAAGAGCTAATGAAGGACTATAATGCAAACAAATCTATTAACAGTTGTGCTATCAAAGTCGAATTCTCCAAAACTTTTGGCAGCTTGAACTAGAATTTCCTATTCAGTAGTTTGGGATGGCTTACTAGATTAAAGTCTACCTTTCCACTAGCTCCTACAAAGTACTCATTAATGGTGCCCCAAATAGTAGCTTTGAAGGTTCCAATGGGATAAGACATGGAGACCTAATTTCACCTTACCTGTTTGCAATTACCATGTAGATCCTTAACAAAACTATTATGCAAAATAGTTCAAACACATCAGGTTTCAGATTTCATCATAAATGCGACGACTTGCACCTCCCTCATCTCAGCTTTGCAGATGATCTTATATTAAATGGTGAAACTCATCACAACTCCATCTTTATTTTGTATGACTTTTTTCTTGAATTTTGCAAGATATATGGTCTTAGTGTTAACTCACAGAAAAGTAAGATTTATTTTTCCTTTGATGTTGCTTATGTTGAAAGTCTTAAGAATATTTTTGGCTTGAACGTAAATAGCTAGCCTTTTAAATATCTTAGGGTCCTTATCTCCTTAAAGAAGATTGAGTTCACTAATTTTCTTCCTTTATTGGAGATTTTTAAGAGGAAAAATCAAGGCTTGGTAAAATAGCTCACTCTCATAGGTAGGTAGGGTGCAACTCATTGTTTCTATGCTGATTAGTCTTTACACTCATTGGAGCTCACATATTTTTTAGCCAAAGAATATTAATAACAAGATGGAAAAGTGCATGAGGAACTTCCTATGGTCTGGTAAATCTAACAATCCTAAGGGTTCTAAAATTAAATAGGATGAATTATACTGGAAAAAGTAGGAAGGAGGTCTAGGATTTGTCTCAATCAACTTGATTCAAATAGTTTTAGTGGCAAAGAGCATCTGAAGGCTTTTTAATGACAAAAAAGCTCTTTGGAGTAAGTGGACTAATGAATATTATTTGAAAGACTCCAACTTTTGGCAATAAAGTGAAAATTAGGAACACTTTTGTCCTTTTGATTCTCATGCTTAGGGAAAGGCAGACAATTTACTCACCTTTTATAATTCATATTAGTAATGGAGAGGATTCCTGGTTTTGGTTTGATAAATGGTCTCCTCTAAGCCTTATAAAGTCAAGAGGTGATCTCTCTTCTCTAGTAACAAGAATTTCAATTCATGCTAGAGTTTCCAAAGTAATTGATTAGAGGTCTTGGATTACTATTGGCAGGGGTGGCAGGGGTATATACATAATGCTTCAATACTTTCCTACTTACCTCGCTAACCCTCTTTTGAAGAATAAAGCAATCTAGAACTTCAAAAGCAATGGAAAATTCTCCAAATCTTAATATTTAGAAGCTATTAGACCCCGTCTTCCCTTTATTCCTAGGTATAATATTATGTGGAACGGATCATTGATGCCTAATGTCTCTTTCACCATATGGCTAGCTGCTAGAGGGAGATTGAAAACAAAAGACAGGCTTAAGCTTTCCATTGATTAAGTTTGTTGCCTTTGTAATTTAGTAGGTGAAACAACTTTTCATCTACTCTTTCATTGTTGTTATTCTTCCTCCATTTGGGACATAATGCTTTACATTATGGATCTGGATTGTTCTTATCGCAATTAAGATGAAATCCTAGTATGGGTAGATAACTAATACAGAAAATGGAAAAAGATCAAATATGCCTAAGCATAAGCCTAAGCCTCAATTGCTATTTGTATTCTATATGGAAAGAAAGGAACTTAAGGATTTTTAGGAATATCAAAACTAACAAATATGCTCTAGCTCATAGAGTTTGTTGTTGGATCAGAGAGATTCTAATTGCACATAAGGTCACTTATAACTTGAGCTCCTCTTTGAGAAGATGGAACTTTAGTAGTCTTTAAGGCTTTTGTAAAGTCTTTATTTGGTTGTATCTTTTGTATCTTTTGACAAATCTGCTTTGTAATTAGCTTCCAGTTGCCTTTATAGGCTTATTAATGAATTGTTTTTTTTTTTTCATAAAAAACCACACAAACATACAAATGAAGTGTTTATATAAATTGTTATAAAGATTGCAAACCCTCTGAAAACTCTGTTGAACATTACCACAAAATTTAATAAAGAAATGATAAAAGGTAATATCTAAATAAAAAGCTCTTTTGAAATATGATTGATGATTTATGATTTACTCTTATTACCGGTTGCTTTATACTGTATTATACACTTTATGCTAGTTTTCAATCAACTTTTACAAAATTATACTATTCTTGAAGCTTTGTTATAGAAAAACAAGAGCATAAAACTAATATTATATCTAATAGGAATTATACCAATGGTACTTAGGATAGTTTTTGTTTATTGACAGACTGCTCTGACAGTTTATATCTGGTTTAGAAAATTTAGAATGCAGGGAAAATAAGTACATGTGCTGTAACTAAAAATTTGCTGCCTTCCCATTACACTCTTCAGTCTTGTTTCCCTTCGTTTTCTTTCTATCAAATCCTTCTGCTATCAAAATAATTGCCTTACATATAAGTTGTGACCCTCCTCACTATAATATGATGTGATACAAGAGGCTGATGGATCAATAGAAAAAAAGAAGTGATCTTATTGGTATACATTGACAAGTTTTAGGCCAAGGAGACAAGTATTTATCCATCACTGGAAACAATTAGATCCTAAGCTAACAGCTGGGGCACTAGCATTTCAAAGTTTGGAGGTTAAAACAGATTATACGACCGTCTTGAAGATGGCATTCAGAACGGCTTCTTTAGTTGGCAAAGCTGGAATGGCACCTCTTTGAGTCACGGTCATTGCACCGCAAGCATTAGCAAATTTGAGGGCATCCCTCAATTGCTCCTCATTCTACAAGATAAATAAGCAGGTGTTAAAGTATATTGGTATGTCCAAGTCACTAACTACAACGCAAGGAAAAGTTATCTAACCAGTACTGGTGGATGGGAGGAAGTGCGTTATAAATATAGAAACAGAACAGGGAACAAATCTTTGAATCCAAGCTGTTAATTTTTTTCCTGAATATCAGCTTGCTGTGAATGTGAAATTTGATGAACATCAACTAATATAAATTCGGCCTTGCCGACCTACTTTTTTCAACTATTACATTCAGATAACCTTTACTAGAATTCACATATTAATTTAATTACTGCAAATTTCAATAAAACGCCATTCGCTGCTGAATCTCAGTCACAATTCCTTTTTTCTTTGTTCACAAGGAGGCTTGTGTATGAACTATGAAGTAATTCTTCAAAAGTCAAAAACAGTAACATAGCAGGAGTAAACTTATGAGGAAGAGGTCAATTCTGCACTGCTTTCTAAATACACAACCATCTACCAAGATATAGAGCCATAAGTTACATGTGATTGATTATTCTTTTTCATCTAATGTATAATGCATTAATATGTAAAATAACCTTAACTTAGTATTATTTTGTTTCACCGCCCCAAATACAAATTATCTATCTTTTTAATCAAATTTCTTGTCATCTACAGATATATTAGTCCAGTGAAAAAGTTGGTGATAGTTAACAGTGAATCTGGATCCAAGAGGAAAGGTTATAGTTCCAATTTTCAGATTATAATTATAGACTGTACGAGGATTGTTGAAAATGCTGTCCTTTAAACAACATTTCTAGCTATGAATAAAGTATACTAGGTATGCAATCACATAGGTTCATATTTGTACAAAATATATATTCTAGCATTAGCTCACAAAATCTTAAATAAATGGCATTACCTCGAGTATGGACAAATCCACAGCCAAGTTTGATAATAATCCAGCGACAAATGCATCCCCAGCACCAGTTGTGTCAACGGCCTCAACTTTTAAACTCTCGACTCTCCCATTGAATTCCTGTAGTATTAAACAAAGGCCAATGTACATAGCCATCAAAAGGTGGGACCATCATCATGGTAAAATGAGCAGTTCAAACGGCAGTTGCAGAAATTTAGGGCAATCTGCGACAACATCACAATCTAACAAGTGCGAGTAATTTTTGTCATTGTTCTATGAACAAATAAAATACAATTTTAATAAAATCTTACAAGAACCTAATAACCCCTTAAAACTTCATTAGGAATCACTATACCATTATTTTCACCTTGCATATGCATTTTGATAAATGACATGAAGGAGTAATAGAGACAAACCATGGTGTTCATGAGAATATGGATAATTGGCTACACCAAATACTGCATTTCCCACAAAATACCATTTGTAATAACACCTCAAATAATATCAGATTCTTTAATATGCTGTAATAAGTAAATTTTCCTTAATACCTAATGCCAATTTTAGTACGTTATTTTGTTGGACATTTAATTCAACATTCTTGATAAATAACAAAGTTTAGGTCATTCTCACATAGATAACCCGAAAAACCCCCGCCTCTATAAAAAGTTACGCAAATATAAACTTAGGTAACTAAGAAAGAGAAAGCTGGAATTGTTGGCAAAGCTGGGACTTACTTTGGTGTAGTACCTGCAACCATGTGGACCCTCAGTTACGAGAAGTAATTTAAGGTTTGGATGAAATAACTTACGAACTACAGCATCATCATATGGATCTTCTCCTTTGGTTAAGAAAGTGATTTCTTCTTCACTTATCTGAAGACAGTTTCGTGCTTTCATTAAAAGTGCATGTAAAGTTCTGCCTCCATAAAATAGTACAGAAACAGGTGCTATGGAGGACAAGGAACTGAATCTGCATCTGAAAGAGACCAATACCTTAATAATATCAGAAATTTCCCAAATGCTTAGAATTCCTTCTCTCGCACTTTCCAGAGAAGGCCACAGGGGAAGCCTCAAGTTAGGATCATAGGAGAGAATAACACCAGCATCCTTGGCAGTTTTTGCTGCTACAATGTGTGCTGACTTACATGGCTCTGTTATAAGACTTATAGAGCCATAGTGAAAGATCTTTGCCTGCCAAAGAAGGGAAAAAATATTGTACAAATCAGAAATTAAATTAGAGGATGATGAAGGTATCCCGCTACAGCAGACAAGAGCATGCAAATTGTGAGGGTTATAGTCATCTTAGGTGGATGTATTTTAGTCGAACAACTGATAATATCATCCATTCCCATCTTTACTCTGTCAATGCATGTAAATAAAATTTGCAACCACGACCTTGTTCTTCATTACTGTTGGCATCACCATTTTGTTGTTTCAAAATATGTGATTATTTCAATTCTTTAATGAAAGACTGACAAAGAGTTTGACTATGAAGAAGACAAAGAGTTTGACCATGAAGAAGACAAAGGGCTTACTGATATAATAGGCATGCTCACCCAAATCCATGAGCATAATGAAACAATAATGCAATAAGTGGGACAAAATTAAGAAAAGCAAAAACTTGCTGTACCCATGCGCCAACAATTATTTAGTCTCCAAGATACTTTATTTTTTCACTTCCTCATTTCCTTCATATGTCAAAGGCCTTTTGACTGATCTAATCACAATTATCACGTACCTTCCTGATCAAATCCAAATCCAATTCCGCTTCTTGAAGCAACATATCTGCACTTGGATTGCGGTAGAACATAAATTCACGTTCTCCATCACTCCTCAATGTGACAAATGCTAAGGCAGTGCGTGCAGCAGGATCAAAGCGCATGCCTTCATTGTTGACATTATTCTCCTTCAATATATCAGCAAGCATGTATCCAAATTCATCTTCCCCAACCTGTATATATAGTTCAAGACATGAGACACCAAAGACAACATCCTGATACAAAAGCTTCCTTGCTCACATAATCCAAGAGCCAGAAACATGAAAAGCAAGCTTAGTTGGAAGGAGTTAACCATGTGTACGTCGTCCAGCCTTAAGAATAGGAGTTTCTTAGTAGTGTGCATAATTGTTGCACTTTATCCTTAGATCTAGGACTAGTAATTTTCAGGTTTTATTATGTTATTATTTCTGTTGTTGAGTGTTGGAAATTCACAAGTAAAGATCTCATATCAAAAAGAGACATAAAAATGAAGTGAGTTATATACAAGGATAGGACTCATAACCTATTGCTTTAAGGTTTTAGGATGAAATATGATGTCCTAGTTGTATATGAGTTTACTTGGATTCGGTACAAGTTCTCTCCAAAACCCCTCAAAACCCTTCATTATTATCAGAGTAGGTTGGCGAAGTCCGATGAATAGAGATTCATGAATTTAAGTCAAAAGAATGAGTGATTCATGAAGCAACTCAAATGACTTCCTATAAGCTATAGGTTGAGGAGAAGCTAGTTTGTTATGGATAGATCCAATAGTGAGGGGAGATGTTGGAAATTCACAAGTGGAGCAATGTCACATCGAAAAGAGACATAAGAATAAAGTGAGTTATATATAAGGATCAGACTCATAGCCTATTGCTTTAAGGTTTTTGGTTGAGACATAATCTCTTTGTTGTATATGAGCTCACTTGGATTCGGTCTAATTTCTTCCCAGACTCCCTCAAAATACTTCAGTGGTATCAAAGCCAAATTTAATTCTATAATTTGATTAAAATTGTTTGATTGCTAATGAAAATTATGGAATTGATTATGCAAAAGTTGCAAATCCTAATCCTACACTCAAACTAGATTCGAGTAAAAATTTGAAAAAGTTTTCAAAAACTCATAATTTTAGAAATTCATTAAGATTAATGTGAATATGTTCGTAGCTCCTGGTACCATAACCCTTAATCTATAACACAATAAGCTAGTGGGAATTTGTGAGTGCAACTATTTGAAATTTGAAGAGTCCTTGTCAAGGTTTATAAGCTTTTGGAAATTTCAATAAGTTTTGAGCCCTTAGAATCCCGCAACCAACTATTGGCTTATGAAACTCAATTCAATAAAATTTGCAAAAGAGAAGCTGGCTTGATGTGATGTTGGTTTTGTGGATTGTTGTGGTCAGAGCTGTTTTATTTTGGGTGGAGATGTTCAATAAGTTGTGAAAAATCATGCACAAAAAAGTTAATCAAAACAAGTTGGGTGGTCACGATGTGTTGTTAAACGTCAATCTTGATTTATGAATATTGTTGTGAATACCCACATGTGAGTATCCTACATTGAAGAAAGAGGAGAAAGAATACTAATATATAAGCCTAGTAATATATAAGCCTAGAGGGCTACTCTACCTATTACCAATTAGTTTTAGGATGAAACCTTACTTAGGCTTGTGTGTGGTCTAACTTTCCTCTTTATGTGGACTCGTAGGTTCATAACAAATTTAACATGGTATCAGAGCCAGTGAAGATCTTAGTCTATTGTTTGCCAAGAAGGGGGCCCACCATTTAAGCAACTGGAGAAAAATTTGAAGTCCGCATCGAGCAAGTGGTCAAGCAGCATTATTTGCCCAGGAGGGGACCTATTTGACTTCAATCGAAAGTTCAGCCCTGATGAGGATTGTTTACGTACCTCTCCAGATTACCCAAATAAAAAAGGACTCACATGTGAGGGGGAGTGTTCAGAATATCCATATGTAAGTATCCCACATCGAAAAAAGAAGGGAAAGAAAATTAACATATAAACATAGTGGGCTACTCCACCTATTGCTAATTAGTATTAGGATGAAACTTTACTTGAACTTGTGTGTGGTTTAGCTTTTCTCCTCATATGGGCCGTAGGTCCATTACAAATTTAACAAATAAAAATTGTTTAATTAAAAAATTAAAAGAGTTTAATTTATCTAATCCTAAATATGATTTAGAGTTATTAGTTGTATTTATTGTCAACATATTTGGGAGCTTAATGAGTTACTGTTGAATATTGAAGATAATTTGTATTTCACTATATTTCTGTACTTAGGAACAAGGAATAGCTAGGTTTATATACAA
>JAOQMQ010000002.1:25223996-25247234 GCA_027563845.1 Erythroxylum subrotundum
CTGGTAAACAGAGGCAACTGCTAATTGCGCTCCGGCGGATCCACCGGACACGATGTAGCGCGTCCGATCTGCACCAAGGATGCCTGCTTGCTCATACGCCTGGCAAAGTTAGAAGGGCCCTATCCAAATGTGACGCAAGATGTACTGACCCACTGAAAGGCATTGCAGCAGTCCTATTTTAATGAAATTGCATTTGCAGTGTTGCAGCAAAACAACTCATTCCAGTTCCTTGAAAAGATGACAAACAAACCCAAAAGAATAGTGAGCTGATTATAAAGCTACTTCTACTTTTCTTTTGTAAAGTAAGAAACTCATAGATAGAAAAAAAAAAAAAAGGAGGAGCTATAAGCAATTTCAATGGCACGACACTTGCGGTTATACATTAGAGCAAAAGGATTGTATATATGTAGTGTATACAGCTACTTCACTTATTCAGCAAAAGCATTTTGTCACTAAGTTAGCCTAAAAACCAAGCTACAGGCGAAAGAATCTCTAGAACACAGCATTAAAGATCGATCAAGAGTTTGGAAAATGGCATCAAAAGAATTGGAATAAAAAGTCAAAGTGAATAAATTATCATTTAGGAAAAACGATTATACTAAGGAACAGAAAATACCTTTGACTTTGAGTCTGGGAATGGAAACAAGTGAGCGGCAAGAAAAGGCAGAGGCTTTAACATGTCCACTCCTGAACCTCGCGGAACGATGGCAAGAAGAGAGAGGTAAACCAGTCCGCAAACCAAAACTAGCGAATTGTAGCGCCATATACAAGTATTGAGGTAATCCCCAACAGCAAGAGGTAAAGCAAACTAAAGTTAGCAGTAGATGAGCAAATTTGCTCCAGATAGTGACAGTATGGCGTTAGAACTGATGAGTCGGGCAATGAAGTTATACAAACATTGGACTTGTCGAAAACAAACGAACGAACGAACGAACAAAGGACTCTTGGAATTTTGGTCGGTGAGAGCGAAGTGTCGTTGAGTAGTGTTTTTGAGGTGTAGGCAGTGAAGTGGATGAAGAGACAGCCCAGGAGTTTGAAGAATTTGATTATTGTTATCAATTTGGTATTTGTTGTTTCCCAGAGTATAGACTCCGTTTGCTTTGCCGATGGCTGGTTCAACTGGAACCTCCCAAGTCTAAAGCTTCATTAACAGACCTTGTCAATGTCTTTCCCCTCCTGGCTGGAGTAAACTTTCGCCGCAAAGCTTCTCATTTGCTTTGTGGTCCCTCTACCTTCTCGTATTCACGGTGGAACCACACTCATCCTGTAATTATCATTATCTAAGAATGTGTAAAAGTTTAATATTTACTTATTTATATTTTTTTAAACTCTTATCTCAATATTTTATTAGAAATAATGAAAATTTCAAAGAAGAAAAATACTTTGATATGTCTCTTTTAGTAAAATACAATTTACAATATCTTGATTTTAAAAAATTGTATCAAAAATATCTTAATATTAACATCAAATAATAAAATTTTTCTAAATTCAGACCTCTATTACAACTTTAAATGTGTTAATAAGCTAACATGTAATTTTACACAACTAGGTATCTCTCTAACCTCTGGATAAATGATTTAAAAACTCAACCAATTTAAACAGTTCTATTGTAAAATTCTTGCATCGTCCAATTTTTCGATTCGATTTTTAACTTTTCAATTCGATTCACTTAATAATTTTTAGCTAAAAATTGATCAATTTGTTAATAAATTAATCAATTTTTATTAATTGTTAACTAATAAGTTTTCATAAATCAAAATAAATCGATTAATTTTTTTAATAATCACTTTTTTCATTAAATTTTAAATTTTTTGACAGATAAAAACAATGTTTTCAATTATATTTTAAATTCTATAATTTTATTCAATTTTTAGTGTTTGGTTGAAAATTTTAAATCTTAAACTTTTTATATTAACAGATTAATCTAAGTCCAATTTTTAACACATTGCAGCACCATCTTCATTCACCCTAACTCATCTCTCATATTTTCTTCCTTAGTCCTTTTTTTTTTTTTTTGTTAATGAAAATTCATTGTCTAGCCCCGAACTTGCAACCACTTGAGATTACCTTTAGACCTGACCTTAATTTCACTCAAGCTTTCCCACTTTTTCCAAGCTCTGACTTAATTATACTTGAGCTCTTAGATGGTACCAAGATTCCTTTAAAGGAAAGCCTTATTAACCAATCATCTTAGCACACAAAAAAGGTACGTTCCCCTCCTCGTAAGTCTGTCAGGCAAGCTTTGTTAGGCGGATCTTTGGCAAGCTTTGTTATGTACCCCCTCCCATTAGACTGGCACTATCTTTATGAAGAGATAGTGCAGGTGGGAGCAAAGAAATGGAAACTTGTCTCAATCAGATTTTTCCAGGAGAAAAGATTGTTGTTTTCACAAGTCCATCACTAGGTTTAACCTTAACTAGAAGAAGCACGGTTTGGAAAGTGTCCTAGCTAGTGAAGAAGAGCCCTTCTTCTTTAAGTTCTCTTCGGAAGACTTTGGAGAATCCTACAACTAAAACCTTAGCACATCCAAGATAAACAATTGATGGTGCAGAAATGGAGACTTAGACTTTCAATGGATAAAGTTAGTATGGAAACTATTACTCTATAGGTAAACTTTCATAGTCTGGATTATTGGTTCTTAGAAAGAATACGGTACATTGCAAGCTCGATAGGAAGACCTTTCACCCTAGATTAAAAAAAAAACACAACAAATATTAAAAGAAATGGCTTTGCTCTGGTATTGGAGATTGCTAAAGACTACCTAGATTCCATCAAAATCAGAAAGCTAGATGAAGATGGTAATCTGGTAGATGATACCATAACTATTACTTACATGTGAAAACTAAGGACATAGAAGTTAGCCAAGGTGTGAAACCTAGGAACAAAATAAGTGCAACATGTAACATCCCAATTCCTCTTATTCCTAAAAAAACAAAAGAGAGATGCATAATTCCCCTCAATCCTACAATCAAGTTGATAGTAGCAAGAACATCGAAGGATATAATCTAAGTATAATAAAGCCAGGGGAAGAAACAACTCAAACATAAGCAAGAGTTCAAAACTTGGAAGCAACTCAGGACACACCTCTTATAGGAGATATGAATTCTACAAGTAATGGTGAGAAAGCACCAAAAGTATGGAATCAGAAGTGATTCCAATGTATGTTTGACTAAGAATATTTTGCACTTATAAAGATTTATAAGTCTTACCACAATTGTACGTCATAGTTGTAGCTAACAAAGGCAAGTACGGGTCGATTATGTGATGACTGTAAGTACTAGTAATGACCTTTTTATTATTTAACCGTTGAATCATATTATAGATCTTAATTAAAAATAAAAATATACTAATATACTAAGATTTAAAACAATAATGAACATAGAACAAAGAAAATACTACAAAAGTCGACATTAAATAATAGTGCCTAGGTAATAAATCCCTCTAAGAATTCATAAATATTAACCATTTATCATGCAATTAAATAATTAATTTTGGATTGTGAAAATTTCTATCTTATGTTAATATCTTTCTCAAGAATATTAACAACTAACATATCAGTTTATTAACAGAAATCTTTCTAGTTAACCCTTAGGATTGCATTACAAATTTGTCAATTTCATTATTAAGTTTGACCATAATCTAAAGGATTTATGTTGACCAATCTCTAGGTTTACATGCAATTCCTTCCAATTATAGTAGACCTATTCACACAAAAGGATTTCTCAATCTCAATCATGTGAAATAAAATCATGAACTAATATTTCGAATATATTAGAATAAGAATATAATACAAAATTGAATCATAATAAATCAATTAATAAAATTACATTAAATAAAAGGTCAAATCATACTATTATCACAACTTAGGTTCGTCACAACTAGATACTAAACAACTTAGTTCCTATCCATAGAAAAAGAATTCAATAACAAATATTTGGAAGAATAACTAGAAAATAAAGAAATCATAATTATAAATTTCTCTTTTTCTTCTAATGGATCTTCCTACAATTTGGATTGTATAGAGCTCTTTATCGAATCTTCTAATTTTCTTTGTGTTTTCCTCCTCCGTAGCTCAAGACTATCACTTCTTTATGTTTCTTACAACTTAAAATTACTCTAAAACTCGCCTCCTCCTGTTTTGTCTTCGTTCATTTCCTTTTATAATAAAAACTAAAGTTTCTACGATATACACGATCAATATAAATGGGTGTGTTGGTGACATTGTATCTCCAAAAATACCTAAATTTGTAATTTTACACAAGCATAAAGACTTATATGGGCAACATACATGTACACGGTCATGTAACTCCATATAATCATAAACAATATTCTTCGAATCTCCATATATTTATAGAGACTTACACAATCACTGTACACAATCGTGCATCTTTAAGTTGCTTCAAATATTTGTTTCATGCCACTATTTCTTCTAAATTATTCTCCTTATGGTCCATGAAGACAATTATCACTTATAAACATACTTGAAGTGAATTAAGTACCAAAAACTATAAAATAAAAAGGCAAACACGTTAAATATGAGTAAATAAATATATTTAAATAATTATTTATCAAACATCTCCACATTTAAGCTTTTACTTATCCTCAAGCAAATCATAATATAAATCATTAATCTTACAAACATTTATCCCTTATTAATCTTAACTTATCCATCCATAGTCGAAATCATCATTCATATCAATCAAATTAACGCACAATTATATTCAAGTTATCTTAGAATTAACTTCATAAGTCAATATTAATAGTAATCACATCGACAATGTTTTTGAAGTCAAAAGCACAAATCTTTAAACTCTCACCAAGGTTTCACTTAGTGCACTCAAATATTTAGGGTGAAAAGTATAAAAACTCTCGAGTTGTTTGACCCATTACATAATCTTTGATTGCTATATGTGGATAATACGTTGTGTACCCATAAGTTGCCCCATATGTCTCTCCAGTCAAGCTATCTTCAGCTGGTCCTAGTGTAGAGTTTGCAGTCTAATTGCTTCTGCACTATCTTCCTCGTATGCTATTGTTAGTGAATATATAAAACCAATTAAGTTGGCCTCACACAACAGCTTAAGCTATTGTGGTGAAACGGTCACATAATATGGTATCAGAGCCTTTGTGACCAAGTGGTTGTGAGTTCAAATCTTACCACCCACCTATTATTCAGCACAAGGTAGAGTGAGCCTATGTAAGTTTCAAACTCAAAGGGTTTTCACTTGAGGAGGTGTGTTAGTGAATATATAAAACTAATTATGTTGGCCTCACACAACAGCTTAAGCTATTATAGTGAAACGGTCACTTAACAGCTACCACTCCCATATGGGATGGAAATGAATGTTGCTATAGTGGCTGCTCTGTTATGTGTGGCTCCTCCTAAAATTGTTGTCTCATTGAGGACCCCAATCAAGCTATATATGTCACTTGTAATTCTTGACATCATTGTACCATATGCATGTGCTTCATTACATCAAGGTTTAACACCATCATAGTACCCACCAATTGCATCATTGGTAATCTATTAAAGACCCTCATCCTTCGTGCAAGTCTAGTCATATAAGGTCTAATGCAAATCATCCCAACCTTTTCCCCCTTATTCTGATGCCAAATAAATTGGGTTAATACGTGCATCAAGTGTATTGGCATCCTCTTGCTTATGCTCCAAAGTTAGAACACATCTAGGTTCCTGACAACGCCATGGCTATCACTCTGTCTGCTCAAAGTGTGGCTTAGAATTGCATGAATATATTTGAGTGCTAGGAGTCACAACGATGATGCCTTGTATATGTTTAGGCCATATTCACCATCATCGTTGATTGTACTCCAAAAACTGTCAAGAAGACATCTCATACAGGAAGTCTATCTGCAAGGCTATGTAAGCTTGCATCCCTATGAACTATTGGTTGTACAATCCCATTGTGATGGAGAACACTGAATAGCTCATTCGAATAATCTCCCCTAGTAATTGGAACTTAATAGTGTTCAGTTGGTACCAGTCATGTCATCATTTCTCTATAAAGAACATGGAGAGCACCTCGAGCATTAGTTTCCAATATGAGGGCTCTATGATCTTGAAGAATTAGGACCATGCTCCAACATCGATAAGGTCTCTAACCTGCTAAAACAAACCAATTAGCAATTGTGCATCCTAGTCAATGTTGTGATCGGTCACAAAGTTCTTCTCCTTGAGCTGCTAATGTTGCTTCTCATGTGCCACCGCATTGAACAACAACATCAAATGCTGCTCTGATGGCTAGATTGAGCGAGCTCTCCTCGAGTCTCTAGAGGACCCTTCTCCTCCTTGCCTCTTCTTTAGTACTTCTTTTACGTGTCATGGTCCTATCATTATGCCTAAAACTTTTAATAAATATGAGACAATTGTAGATAACTTACAAAAATACCCTTGCCCCATACTTGTTTTTTATGCTCAATAAATTGTTAAACATGGAAAACAATTTAGAAATAGGAAAATTAAACATATAATAAAATTAAGAACAAATAATCTAACATAAATAAATAAAGAAATACATAATGAATTAAAATAAAATAAAATAATTAGAAAATAAACTAGCAACCAAGATAATCACAAAATTGAAATTAAAAATATTTTAATTAACAAATAAAACTAATCTAATTATTTAATTACAAATTTAACCCTAAATTGAAATTAAAACACCTATTATAATAATTACCAAAAATTAACACAATTAAACATTGTATTTATCTAAAAATCAAATTTGAAATGTAATTAAATAAGAATACAACTTCAATTAACTATAAAAACAACTAATTAACCTTAATCTCACACAAAAACATCATAATTTAACAATTAGTGAGAAAAATCACACAAACTGCAATTCCAAATGAAATTTCATCCAATTTGCATGCAATTCATCAAACTGAATCATTAAATCATATAAGTAAGGATGAAATTCTACTATTAAACAACAATTAATTACAAAATCATGCAAATTTTCACAAAATCTCTAAATCCTAACCCTAGCATTTTTAGGGTGAAAAATCCCTAAAAATTGCAAAATACCCAATTATTCATGCATAAGCAAGTGAAATTAACAAGAATGCTTACTTGGTTATCGCAAATTTGCAAGAAAAACACAAGAAATTGGTTGGGTGATTGAGATGGTGATGGTGGGAGAGTAGAGTGGAAAGAGATAATGAGAAAAATGAAGAGATAAGGCAAATTTAAAGTTGTCATGGACTTACACGGTTAGCTACATGACATAGACTCTTCAAAATCCAAGATAGGCGTGTAAACCATCACAAACTTACATGGTCTGTTACCAAGGCACGTGACTAACTATGTAAGTTTACATGGGCGTGTCTAGTGAGCATGTAGCTCTTTATAAATGTATGCAACATGAAAAATAATTGAACAAACATTAATTTTTTACACTCAAAGTTGCGAAACATTAACATACATACCCTAACATAATAATGATGAACACTTGCTTCAGGATGCTTAATTTCCTAACCTAAAACACATTAAAACTTAATAAAATCTTATGATAAACATCAAAATAGAAACAAAATAACATGGAATTTGAAATAAGGCCTATCCTAATTCATGGATTGCTTCATATATAACTCATGTTTAACATTGTTAGCTCGACATATCTTTTATGCTCAAGGCAGCTTATACAAATTAGGTTTTTGTAGTCTTGCCATAGGTTCCATGACCTCCAAATAAGCTACCTATTGTTTCCAATTGTCTTATTTTTCCTTCAGTTTATTGCCTTTAACTTATAATAGTTTCGGTGATCCTTTAAAGGTAGAGTCTTGAAAACTAACATAAAATGAATCATTACTAGACTCACTAGACTCAATTACATCAATTTGTTCAAAAGCATGATTCATGTCATTAGACACTTTAAAAACAATCCGACATCCTTAACTTTAACTTGCCTTCGTTAACATCTATTATTGACTTAGCAGTTGCCAAAAAGGGTCGACTAAAGACTAAAGGTACTTCAACATCTTCCTCCATGTTAAGAATCATAAAATCAACTGGGAAGACAAACTTATCAGCCTTAATATGAACATCTTCTATAACACCCTTATGATATTTTACTGATTTGTCTACTAGCTGCACACTTATCCTAACACCCTTATGAGATGCTTGTTGCTGACATCCTAGTTGAGGGTTATTTCTTTATTGCCCTTAATTTTTCCAAGAGACATTATGGTAATTTCTCCATCTGAGATTGTAGGTATTGTTAAATAGATTATTTTGTAGTCTAAGAGTGTTCCCCAAATAATCTACATGCTCAAGCTATATTGCTTAATAGTTTTGACTTATATGATCTAGCCAGCACATGGCATAAATTGTCCTAGAAGAGTCATCATTATTATGTCAATTTTTCTGCTTATAACTTCCATGTAGTTCACCAATTACGCCTCTACATCGCTACGTCCACTTTAGACACTCCTGCTAGCTTATTAATTATGGCTTAAGAAGAGCACCACTGATAATTGTTCATTGCCATACCCTTAGTAAGGTCTTAGGATGCTTTTGGAGTCTTATTATTGAGAGTACCCCCAACTGCTGCATTTATTGACTGCTTTGTGTTCTAATTTAGCCTATTATAAAAGGTTTGGATCTGCATCCAAAGTGGTACACCATGATGTAGGCATTTTCTCAACATCTCCTTAAATCGCTCCCATGTATTATATTATGTTTCATAATCCACTTGGAAGTAGGAGGAGATATTGTTCCTCAACTTTGCAATCTTAGCTGGTGGGAAATACTTTAATAAGAATTTTTCTGCAACTTGATCCCATGTAATAAGTGATGATCATGATATCGAATTCAACCATTGCTTGGCCTTTTCCCTTAACGAAAGTAGGAATAACCATAATCTTATCGCATCATCTTTATCTCCATTTATTTTGAAGATATTATAAATCTTTAGAAAATTTGAGATGTGGGTGTTTGGTTCCTCATCTCATAGTCCATCAAATTGGAGAGACTGTTCCACCATTTGAATATACTCATCTTGATCTAAAAAATATTGGCATTCATAGTTGGTCTAACAGTGCTGGACTTTGCTCCTGTCAAGTTTAATCTAGTATAATAAAAAATTGTCCTTGGTTTGTCTTCCATAGTGACATTAGCGCGTCATAATGCTACACAAAATAAACTAGACCTATTACTATAACATTGCTGAGTCTAGATCGATTCCACAGAGAGTTTTCGGTTAACTTTTGAAATGAAAATAACCGGTGTTTAGGTTATGGGGGGTTTGTTTGATTTGAAATAAGAAAATAAAAATGAAACTAAGTTAATGAAAACAAATTAAAGAAAACCTTGAAATGATGAAAGTGATGAATTTGTTAGGAATCTAGTTCTTTGGTTCAATCTCAGCTTACACCCAATTAAACATATTTTATTGAATTGTTATTATTATACCTCTCCTAACAACTATTAATTGTAGATTAACAACAAGTTCTATTAATCCTAATTTTTCCTTAGGCCGTGTTTAATTAAGAAACGCTCGTTAATTAAACCTAGCCATCAAATAACCTAAAACAAGCTCTTTATATTTAATTAGACATTCACATTATGAATTAGGAAAACAGATTAATCAAGAAAACAACCACATAAGCTCAGGTCATTTTAGCTAAGTTATGATATGCCTAATGATTACGATAGTTACAACAAATGAATATCAAATATAACAATTAGAGATCTCTAAACATATCAAGTATAGCTTTCCTCTTCAAGGTTATTTTGTGTTTGTCCAAGTTTAAAGGCCTACCTTTTAAGCTAGCCAAGTAGCTTAACCCATATGTGGTTTAGTACTCCAAAGAAGAGTTATGGAATTAACTTTTTTTTTCCTTAATTTGAAACTCATCTCATCGTGATTTTAGCAAAGATTTCTGTTTTTTTTTTTTCAAAAATCTCTCTCTCCACATTAAATTAATAATTTAACATAATTATTATAATTATGTTATATTATTAATTTAAGTCAAATTTAATTAATTTGAGTTAGACTTAAGAACTAAGTTGGATTACCAAGTCAAGGGCATTAGATTAGTTTATATATAATATTCATACCAAGTATATTTCCTTATTAATTTTTGGCTAATGTTTAAAAGATAGATTTTCTAGAAAATTAAAAATAAAAGCCTTTTCTTAAGAATTTTAAGGACTAAGTAGGTCTATATCATTTACCCATTAAATATATACTTCTAATTTGACATTATCTATTCTTGCAAGTAAACCTTATTCACATTAATTTGTAATGTCAAAATTGCATGTATTGAAACTTTTACCTAATTATAGAGATTTACTCATCTCTTCAATTTGAAGGAGAACAAAATTATAATTTTGATACTTTATACTATTTTCTCACGCATTATTGTTCTAGCTGTAAAATCCCAGTTAAATTGAACAAGATTAGATCCTTCAGCCACCAAACTCACTCTCATCTTTCCCTCCTCCACAGTCCAATATGCCTTTACGAATTCAATACAATGGAGTGTAAATAGCCCAGAAAAAGGCTTTTTGATTTAGGCTGACTGTTATTAGTCCAAGCAACTTTGTACCATTTCAGAAAGATGCAACTAAATTGCATAATAGAACTTGGATCTCTATCTTTCTTCCCCATTAAAAAGCAACTACTGTTAACAGAGAACACCTAATCATTCCAAAGTATCCTTTACATTCCTTGACCAGTTTAACCAAATCTAAGTACATTTTCTGTCAAGCTTCTACAATTTACAGTAGTTACGTAAAAGATAGAACAATAAGCTGGTAGTGTTGGCAGAGATATAACGAGAGAAAGCTCAGGCTACTAAGGTCGAGTACTTTATTATACAACAAGAACTGCAAGGATATAAACTATTCAACAATTAGCAAGTTATTTTTTGTCGGCCCCTCGCCAATGGTAGGATATTCTGGTGAGAGTAGCCATTCTCCATCAACCAGGAACTTAATTTCATACCTTACAAAGAAAAGCATCTTATGTTAAGCATCATATGATGGAGAAGACAGAAGATCAAGCATCTGGACACATACCTTCCAGGTCTAAGCATTAATGTTGTAGTAAACCTGGTGAAAGAACCATCATATTCCGGTGACAACTCCTCGCCTTGACTCCAACCATCAAAGCTTCCCATTACTTGTACACTCTGAGAATATATGAATTTTCTGTCAAATACTCTAAAGGACCAAAAATACCATCAGGCTACATGTGACAGTTATTATCTATCTTCCACATCGATGAATTTGATAATATAGCTGGTTCCCGTTGAATTATTTCAGTTCCTCTTTCTTTAATTCCCTCTCCCCTCAGTAGATAGTCCAAGGCCAGTTCAACTTGCCTAAGTGATGCTTTAACAGCAAAGGCTTGCTTAAACACTTTTAGATGATCAAGGTCCAGTGAAGAGAACTCATAATGGAAAATATGTACAAATTGATGCATAGACACAAAAACAATAGATTATGATAAATTGGAAATCAAGGTGCAGTGCACTGCACCAAACAAGACAAAAAGACTATTAAACTTAATAAGACAAGACTCAAGAAACGTAGGTATAGCGTAAATAGATATACAGATTAAAATGCCATGAAGGGCATAAAAAACAGTTCCTTTTTCTACCATCAAGTTTGTTCACCAGTCATAGTTTGATCATCGCTTTTCATGACCATTCCAGTATTAGAAGCAATTTTAGGTTTGATTACTATATTTATGAATTAATAATTGATTATATGATTTCGTTATGATCTTGATAATCTAAATTTATGTCATGCTCTCTCCTGGGGTGTTTTTTCTTTTTTTTTTGGAATAGGGCTAAATTAGCCCTCCATCTCATTTAAAGATTAAATGATTACCAAAATCGTGAGATATTGATTACAGAAAGCAAGAGACTATTTTCCAAGTGCAAGGAAACTGATAAATTACTAAATGAAGGCTTAAAGGGAAAACTGGAAGCTGAAGAATTATTTACAATGCATGAGTGAGTCTCTACATGTGCATGATGAGACTAAATCAATTTATTCTTGCATTGAATAGAGTTCTAAGTATCATTAACAATGAAAAATCAATCAAATTGATCATTAATTATTTGTAAAATAAAATACAAAAAGAATTAATTATCTTATTTATTAGTATTAGTACATAGTAAATGAAAATTTAATGATACTATTTATAAGCATGTAAAACTAATAAATATATAATTAATTATTAATAAGTATAATAAATTAATATTTATTGATTACTAATAAAGAAATTCATATGATTGGATATTATTTTCATTTTTAATATAAATATAATTAATTTATTGGACATATATCATTTTTGTGATCTCCACCTGTCCACTTGTGATTTGTCTATGTGGACTAAATTTGTCACAGGTTTCTTCAGTCAAATCTTTAGGTTTTGAAAGTATGATGCACCTAAGCAATATAGAAAAAAGATATTTATGGCAACTAGAGCATGATATGACAGGTTAGGCCCCTATTTAATCGAAAATAGTTTCTCAAAGGGAAAGGCATACAATGACTTATTTATTAAAATGAAAAACAAGGTGAAATTGTTTAAATCTATGTGGACAATATCATATCCATGCTACTAATGAGTTCTTATGCAAACCAACAAGTACTCTGACAGAACCAAATATTAAACTTGAAAAGGCAGAGAAGGATGTTACAGTAGACGAGGAAAACTATCAATGCCTTGTAGGGAGGCTCATTTAGCTATCTTACACACAACCAAATATAGAATATGCAGTGAATATGATAAGTCAATGGATGTATAGCCTAAAAGAAGCAACTGACCGAGTATTGCAATATCTAAAAGAGACACAAAAAACAGGTATTTGTTTACGAGAAATGAAGTTCTAGTATTTGAGACATAAATAGATGCTGATTATGCAAAATCAATTGTTGACAAGAGATCAAGATACTGTACCTTAGAGAGTATTAGACCTTCATTTTTCACGGTTCCTTGATTAAGCTACAGTAGTGCCTTAGATCGTTTCATAGTGAATTTCTTTGGAAAGCAAAATTAGAGGCATAGATAAAAGATATCCAAATTGTACCTGATCCCAAAATTTCAACTTGTAGATTTATACACTGATCTAAGATGACTGAGTTAGAGGATGAAAATTCTCTCAGGATCATATGCAATAACAGTTCTCCATAGAAGTGAGCTTCATGATTTGTGATAATCTTCCAATTCTTATTAAGAAAGCAAAGTAGCTTCCATTTTTCAGCTTTTTGGTTTCCAAAAGGCCAAACATTAATGGCTTTATTGATTTCACGTAGTCATACTAATGCAAAAGAACTTAAAGTCTATAAAAGAAATAAAAGAGGAAAGATTAGTTAACCACAAGCTTTAATTTGGTGGGGATGAGGATTGGGAATTGAATTGACATAAAAAATAAAGTCCGAAATTTAGCTTGTTTTAGAATTCCTTATTAAATAGGAACCTTTTTCCTACTAGAATAAGAGTTCTAAAAACTTTTTTATAAATGTGTGTGTATTAAGCCCTTCAATAACAAACAATCTGAATTTTTTCTATAAACTTGAGTTTTCAACTAGAAGATGTGATACTTTTTTCTAAGAGTGATTCTTAGACCCTATGAGTGGTTCCTAGTTTTCTACTTTCCAATGTTTGTGTTCCTTACTAAATTCCAGCAAATCTAACCTAAATTCCAGCCATCTTAACCTTAAATTCCAGCCATACTAAACCCCGAAATTTTAACAATCAAAACCTAAAACCCCAGCTATATTCCTAACCAAAATTCAGTCTTAAAACTTGATATTCCAGGTGCCTAATATCATTCATATTTCCTAATTTTGTAATTTTTAGCTAGTAGTAAATAATTCTTCTATTTTTCCTCCATCAATTTGGTATCAGAGCTTTAGTTTACAATTGCGACATGTAATAGAAGGGCTTATAGAAGAATATTCAACAACCTAGAGCAAAATGAAATACTTCTAAATATTGTAAAAAATTGGGCTTGATGATCATCGTTCACAAGGTGCTCCAAAATCCAACTTACATGTAACAAGTTCCATAAGAAAACATGTTCAACAAATTTTGGAGTAGACAACCTTGACATACATTCCCTAAAAGTCAAAACTCCCACAAGAAAAAACTATACCAACCAACAACCTATAGTTGATGGACAACGTGGTAATAAGCAAGAAGAAGGGACTGATATTGATCAACAGCACACAATGTATGGAAAAATCATGTATTGATTTTAATTCCTTCAATTTAGTTGATTAATTTGAATCTTCGAGCCTACATGTAGAAGGTGCTCAAATACTTGATGATATGGAGAGTTTGGCAATGGAAGATGATCATGACATGAAGAGTTTGACAATATGAGATGATCAAAGTGTTGGCAAACCCTAAAGTTGAAACAATTGAAAACAAGTTCAAGCACTTAAACAGTACACTGAAGAAACAGCACAACAGGTTAAAAGAATAGGACAACAAGCTAAAATAACATAACATGGAGCTGAAAAGTTTACCCAACAACTAAATGGGGTTTCGGAGCTTGTTGGTTCAAAACTTGATAATATTAGTGTTGTGAATGAAGATTGAGTTGTAGTGGTTGATGAAAGAGAAATAGACTTGAAGATGCGCAGTTAGTACAACAAAGGAATAAAGAAGAAGCTGTGAGTGCACATGCAAAGTCAAAATTTAGCAATGATGGCAAGTTTGTGCACCTAACTATAAGAAGTAGCAATACGTATGTTCTTGATGCCTACGTTGTAGAGAAGCCATGTGATTTTGTTATGAAACCATTTACAAATATACTGTTTACCACTTTTAACGTTATCCACACTGCTAAATTATTCTTCAAAGAGGTTCTACGTCTCCATGGATGACCTTTAACCATCATATTTGAACATAACGTGAAGTTTATGAGTTATATTTTGGAAAACTCTCTAGAAAACATTGAACACTAAGCTTCAATTTTCAAGTTATTTCCATCCTTAAACTGATAGACAAATAGAGGTGGTGAATAGAAGCTTAGGGGATTTGTTAAGATGTTTGGTTGGAGAAAATGTAAAACCATAGGACCTAATTCTCCCTAAGGCAGAAATTGCGTATAATAGTTCTACAAATTGGTATGATGGTAAGAGTCCTTTTGAGATAGTCTCAGGAGTTCAACCAAAGAAGCCTGTGGTTCTGGTTTCTTTACGACAAACAACACTAGTATTGAAGCTGAAGCTTTTGCACATCACATAAGGGACATTTTTTATGAGATACAACGAATGATAATAACCAACAATTTGTCTTACAAAGAACATGCTGATTAGCATTGGTGGAAGTCAATGACGAGGATATGGTGATGGTTAGGATTTGTCCAGAGCGTTTTCAAAAAAGAAAATATAAGAAATTCCATTCACAGAGTGCTGAATCTTATAAGATCTTCAGTGTTGGTGCTTATGTTTTTGGAATTAACAAATGACACAGGAATTATTCATATCTTTAATATTGCAAACTTAACTATTTCTCATAGATAATGATACACAATCTCTTATTGTAGCTGTAAGAATTCCAAGTGGAAAGAAAGACCGATTTCTGATAGTACTTGAATTTTAGAATCAAAATTTCAGAACTTGGATCCAAACTTATATGATCAGTATTTATCACATTTTACGTCAAGGACGACTTCAGACAAGTCAAGAAGAAATGATAAAAAAGAGCTTAAAGTCTATAAAAGAAATAAAAGAGGAAAGATTAGTCAACCACAAGCTTTAATTTAGTAGGATGAGGATTGAGAATTGAGTTGATATCAAAGATAAAGGCTGAAATTTAGATTCTATCAGGATTCTTTATTAGATAGGAAGTAGTGGTACAATATGTTATTCTATTTTAGACATGTTATCCTAGTTGTTTAGGACTTATAAAATTTTTATTAGAATAAGATTTAAATTTTTTAGGAATCCTTTCTTAGTAGAATAAGAGTTCTAAAAAAGTCTCCATAAATATGTGTGTATCCATCCCTTCAATAACAAGCAATCTGAAATTTTTTCAACAAACTTAATTTTTCAACTAAAAATGATTCTTAGATCCTAAGAGTGATTCTTGATTTCTACTATCTATTATTTGTGTTCCTTACAAAATTCCAGCAAACCTAACCTAAATTTCAGCCATCTTAATCCAAAATTTCAGCCATATTAAACCCCAAAATTCTAACCCTAAATTTTCAGCAATCAAACCCTAAAACCCCAGCTATACAAAATCTAAACTTTTAGCATTCCTTGCCAAAATCCAGCCCTCAAAATTGATATTCTAACAGCCTAATATCAGTCAAATTTCCTAATTTTGTGATTTTTAGCTACTAGTTAATACTTCTTCTATTTGTCCTACATCTCATATACTACTTGTTGCTTTTTAGGACTATTAAGGCCCCTAGTGTTCCAAGCTACGATTGGCATTGGGGGAGCATAAAGGTTGAACTAGAAGGCTTGGCCTTGATCTTGCGACTAAAACTCCTTTCTCATCAATTTTTAAACCCATCCTTGGCATTACCACTATTGTGGGAGATCAATCCTTCCCCAGAAGAGACAATTCGAGCATCTGAACTAGTAGTATCTTTTTAAATAGTGTCCGAAGGGACCATCTCATTTTGTACCAAGGAGCAAGAAGCATCAGATCCAAGCCCTTTACTTGTGGAAATTTCCATTTCTAAGTTAGAAGTCTGAATAAATTGAATTCCCTTGCTGTCCACCTTGAGAATGTTTTGTACTTTTAGAGTACCTCATTGGGCAAGCTAGGAGAAGCAAAAGGAACAGCATCATCTTTATCCACTTAAGACTCTTGTTTTTCAAAGAAATGCTCCGCCTAATTATCAATTCCTATGAACTCATTGAAATTGCCTCTTTGAAACTATTTTCTTGTAGCTTTCCAAATCATCCCTTGTTGCTTTAGGGAAGGTCTCCACTGATAGGATACCTTGATAGAATCCAAGGTATCGTTCTTACTCAACCCTAGCAGAGGAATAGAATCAGGGAGTTATTGTTTCATTTCAACTAAAACACAAAGTTTGACATAACCAATAATACTTCTAGATGCAGTAGCCTCATCCATACAGATGGCCTCCCAGTGAAGCTTGCCAACATGCTCAATCTCTTGGTGGACAACTATTATAGGGGAACCTGGTAGAAATTTATCCAAATTAGTATATGATTATGTATGATATTATTGAGATTGACATCAGGTTTCCAGAGTTAAATGAAGAGAGGTAAACTATTAAAATGCCACAATCCAACCTCTAACACCTCTTAAGCACCTGCAATTAAAGAGGACTTGAAGAGAAACAAGCTATCTTCATTTAGGAGAACATCAAAACATCGACTTTTTCCAATGTTTTAAAGCCCAAGTTTTGATTAGAAGAAATACAGGCTGCTTCCCTATGAAGAAGCCAACAATATTAGAAGACCAATTTTTAGCTCCCTACTTAAGTCTCTCAAAAGGAGGTGCCACAATGAAAGAACTACTAGCAAAAGATGGAGAACAACAATGGAGAGTAATTTTAGAAGACTCACTAACCACTTGCTTCCAATTAAGATGAGGGTTAAGGCTGGAAAGATGGCGAACAAAAGAGCTCAAAAGAATCTAAGGAACAATAAGGTCAGAAGAGGAATTAGGAGTTTAGAGAAGAACCAGGAGGCACAAGCCAAGCTGAACAGATGCACTAGCTAAGCTTGGTCACTAGGGGTAGGAGAAAGCTTGGATGAGATTGGTCAATAGAAGTAGAAGAAAGCTCGAATGAGGTTGGTTAGTAGGAGTAGAAGTAGGAGAAAGCTCTCACTCTCCTATTAAAGCTAACCACACATTACAAGCAGGAGCTGGTAAATCTATGGAACTGGGCAAATATTAAAGGTTGATTAAAGATTGATTTATCTCACACACCAAATCAAACATAGCATATGCTGCAAGTCTGGCAAGTCAAAACATGCATGATCCTTATGATTCTCCCTTAGAAGCAATTTTTTGCATTTTAAGATATTCAAAAATCAATTATGGGTAAAGGACTTCTCCTATTTAAGAATGAACTTCTAAATTGAGGAGCTTTTACAAATCCAAAGGAGATCAACATCAATTATTGGACACTTGTAGGTGGAGATTTGGTCACTTGGAGAAGTAATAAATAGAATATGGTTGCAAGATCTAGTGCAAAGTAAAATATATAGCACCACAACTTTTCATGAATTGTTATGGTTGAAAAAGTTTATGGAAGAATAGTAATTGTTAAAGGATATCATCTATGATAACAAGGTTGCATTTAGTATATCTCACAATTTCATTCCACATGATTAAAAAGTACATGTGGAGATTGATCAACATTTCATCAAGGAGAAGATAACTAATTTTCTTTTAAATGTTTCACATACATATTCAAAAAAATAACTTGCTAATGTGTTTGTGAAAATAGACAGCAACAAATTATTTCATAATTTGGTTTGCAATTTTGATATGTGTGATATCTATACACCAACTTTAAGAAATTTATGGATCAAACCAATATCTAGGAGTAGTTATAGGATTTTAATTATTGTATTTTTGTACCAATTCTTGATTATATAATTTCCCTTTTTAGAGCAAGATATACATATATAAATGTTCTTGCAAACAATTGTATGTGTAAGAGAATAAAATGCATTTTCGCTCCAGTATTTCTCTATAGCCATCAAGTTAACCCAATCATATAGAAAACTCGGTCACTTAAACAAAAAGTAAGAAAGCCACGGCTTCACTATTGTTTGTTAGTGATATGAAAACTAAAGAAGTAGCCACGGCTTCACTATTGTTTGTTAGTGATATGAAAACTAAAGAAGTATCATTTTAAAATAGATCACTTATGGATACAAATTTTTCAATAAGCAAATACATGGCAAGAAGCATGTATAGGACTATTTTGCTACTTACCTCAGCCATGCCACCCCAAAATAAAGAGGTCTCTTTGGACTGTGCAACATCCACATCCTTTATTTGTTTTTTCATTCTCCCATGAATAGCTTGCAACAACAATTGAACCCAAGAATAAAAAATACATAATGCAATAGCCTTGAGACAAAAACAAATCTACTTAAAGCAATAAGAAAATGAACTTTGTCCGACCATAGCATTGTATGTATTCCTATATTCACTCCCAAAATAATTGATATCCAAGTAAAAACCATATAAATAAGAAAAGAAATTTAGCTTTTCTACTTAAAAAAAAAGTCCTCAATGCATTATCTTTAGGGAAAACAAATTTGTCCTCCTTGAAGTTCAAAAAATAAAAAAATAAAACATATTTACCTTTTAATCGTGAATGAAGATGATATTGAATGTACTTTCCATTTATCTTCCTTGATTCTTCTGGAATGCTAGATTGGGCAACTTCTTCTGACATCATCACTAAAGCCTAATCACACACGACATTACAAGACCAATAAGGAAATTGAAATGTTATGATGTTTCAAAGAAAAAAAGATGCAATTCCCTCAAGAACCACAAGAAATATATACAAGAGGCTTGGAAGAGAAGCTCCAATATGTGTACTAAGAGAGCATAAATTGCCTGACAAGATTGAGATGCAATAAACTTCAAAATGATATGGTAATATTTCAAATGAAGAGATTAGTCACATGAAATAGGATTATTGCTATTATAGGAATATCATTACAAAAAGAATTAAATACTTCTAAATTACAAAAAGGATGATCAACACAATTCTATAAGTCTCAAATGTCAATTGGAGATAAACCCAATGATAAATTTATTGGAAATAAGGAATTCAACCTGAAGTTCAAGTTCCATCATAGCAAGTTCTCTTTTGAAGTCCATCAAGGTATCGTCCTTGACATGTAGCTGTAAATTTAAATAATAATACAAAGTGAGTCTAATGTGTATATCCAGATAAAACATTCCTGATAAACCCAAAATCATATAGAATTTATATAGCTTTCAAATTTTAAGTTTGGGTTAACTCCAAAATAAGAACACAGTTCCCATAGCTATGTATTAAATTACCAAAAGGGAGTCATGTTCAAATAGTTATAGTTAGCTAAATATTTTCAAGAACTTGTTTCGGTAATAAAAATAAATGATTTTAAATGTATCACTATACTATGCTTAACAAATGAATTTACAAGTGCAAAATATAGACATATTTTGGATACATGGTAACATGAACCATAAATGCGGGAAACAAACCTATTATTAATATCTTGGGATTAGGAATACAAAGTATAAACCCTTGTCACTTACATTGAACATAATGTCTTGGAATATTTTTTTAATACCATAATATATTGAAGGGGATTATTAGATCATGATAAGACACAAATATCAATCATGATCAAACGATATCAATGTTTCCATTATTAGGTATTGATAATCAAGGTGACCAAGGCACATTTATTGTTCTTTTATTTTTAGAGATGACCACTAAACATCAACTGAGTATTGTCTTCATTATTATTTAAGGATCTCCTTCTATTTAAAAAAATTCTTTCATTACATGGTACTACGGATATCATTTAAGATATAATTATAATTAATATCTACAAGGATATTGAAAGCTTTGTCAAGCAATAATTTTGATTGCATCTTTATTTGTTAAAAATAATATCTTGAGAAAAGTAAACTATGAGTTATTTTCACCAGAATGTGTTATGTATCAAATACTGGTGAAAATACCTCAAGTATATAAATATATACGTATATATAGGTTGTTATCATATAACAACCACATCATATATGATTATTGTACAACAATTCATTTGATGCAAATTCAAAAGGTTTAGAATTAACTTTAAGGAAAAATAAAACTATTAGGGATCAACCATTGTATGTACAAGGAATTGATACTTCAAACATCCTCATCTTATTTACATGAAATTCCTATCTCATTCTATGAATTCATTTTCTTTTCTTAAGAACCATAAATTCAAAATATATGAACCTGTCGTTTGAGGAATCGATTTTGTTGATTGGCTTCACTTAGTTTTGTAACGAGCCTTCTCCTTTCAGAATCAGCCAGCAGCGACTTTAACTGTTAACAAAGTAATACATTTTTAGTATTAATAATGCATGTTTTGTGTGCATAATTGGTCTTCGATGTAAATTAAGCAAGTTTAGAATGCTAGAAACAATTTGGAGATTTCACTAATTTACAGTGAGTAGTACAGTATTGGGCATCCAGTGAATACAATGAAAAGTTCAGGGTATTACATGGAAGTGAACAACATGTCATGGTGTTTATGGTTAGAGTTAAAAAAAAACAGTAAATTAACTAGTTACACCAACTTTCTGTTTATTGGTTATTTGGGTGAAGCAGGCTAAAGGCACATTTCCTCATCTCATTATATTTTCTCATATTCTTTTAATGTAGATCTTATTCATCAAGAAGCTATCACTGGAAATGACACGAAAGGGTAAATAATATATAATATTTTTGACTACTATTCCATAGCATTTGATTAAGTGAAGGGTCTGAATGTTGTCTATTAAGATAGAAATGGGAAATTCAGAATCCTTTTATTATCATCTAATAGGTAAGGTCAGGTTTTCTTCTGACAAGCGATCCAGTTACACTATTACTAATACTACTCTCAGAAAAGTTAAAGCCAATTCTTGCTTCATATCAATTTACAACTAACAGGAACCAAAATAAATGTTGTATTAAATATTTAACAGTAGTAGAGAAGAAATTCACCTCATCACTGTTCAATTTTTTTGCGAGTAGGTCTTCTGGAGAATCCTTCAATCCATGCTCATTGCCACCTGTAGACTCTTCTGACTGCAATGAGGAAGATTCCTCCATACTAGATGGAATGCTGTATGTTCTCCAGTATACATCGCTCATACAACCAATTGCAGTATAACCAAGATGAGAATGACCCATCCTTGGATACCTCATCCTTGTTTTACAGGAAATAACATTACAAGCAGATTTGTGGATATTCTCATAATCTAACCTTTCCAATTTCCATGGAAAGCATCGTACTTGTCGGCCAAGAGAACATCTGCTAGGGTGATATTATAACAACCGTTATAAGGCAGCAAAAATGTATAAAAGTCATAAGCAGATGAAAATTGAAACTGTTACTGGTCCCTGTTGGGAGCTAAGAAATTGCCACCACTAAAACAGAAAACATTTTTGCGCATTACCTCTTCCAAGAACAACATAACTGATTAAAATCTAGCTAATAGATTGGAGACAAGAAAAGGAAAGCATCAGATGGAAGAAACCCTCTTAAAACATCACTGCTTGGATATCTGGGAATAAGATTCACAAAGTAAAAGAAATCAAATTGTTCAGGACACGATCCTGAAAATTACATACCCATCAGTTGTTAGGTCCATGATGTAAGTTGAAACCTCCTGATGCAAATAGGTGAAAGAGGAAAAATGTCAGGAACCTCAAATTTCTAAGGAAAACGAAATGTTGGAAATTATACAGGAACCCCCGGAATCGAATGGATACAATTCTGTGAGCGGAAGAACTAATTAATCTCTATAACGGAATATGTATGGTCAAAAGTCACAGAATGAAACACCAACTTCCTAATTCAACCCGTCTAACAAAGTGTACGTTGTTAACACAAGATTGGAAAAAAAAAAAAAAAAAAAAGGTCACGCGTGCAAGGGAAACAAAAGCAAATGTCTGATAGTGAATAAAAGCAGAACTCACTTGACGGAAGAGAAGTGTGAGACTAATTTCCGGAGCGGAGGAACAGTGGACAGTTATCAGTACACTCAGTTTGGATGTTGGTCGTCCGCGTGGCAGCTCCCAAGGGGTAGTAACATGTTTCGCATACACTCAGTTTGGGTGTTGGTCGTCCGCGTGGCAGCTCCTAAGGGGTAGTAACATGTTTCCCCGGTGGATGTGATTGGAAAGGCGTTATACAGTTCGAGTGGCATCTATGTTTTGGTTAGGGCCAACCGGCCAAGCCGAGATTTGCTTCCCTGCCCATGATATGGCCGTGCAGGACCGATTTTACGATTACTGTCCGGATTGAATTTTGATACATACCGATCGATTAATAACGGGTAAATTTATAAAATATTCCTTTAATTTTTTTTAAAATTACAAAATAATTTATTATATTGCACCGTATATTTTTAACCTTATTTCTAAAAATTATAATAATAAATAATAATCATAATTTTAATTTAATTTAATTTATAAAATTAATTTAATAATTATTAATAAATATAATTAAATTTAAAATATATTTTTAAAATATAT
>JAOQMQ010000002.1:25276403-25293648 GCA_027563845.1 Erythroxylum subrotundum
TATGAATTAGATTGAGCAAAATACTAGAATGTGTTGATTATAATTTTAGCCAATGAGGAAAGATAGAGTATGCTTAAGCCTCAATTTTAACAGGCCAATCTACTCTATTTGGAAAGAAAGAAATAAGAGAGTGTTCAACAAGATCAACACTGATAAGCATTTCCTAGCTCACAAGTTACATTGTTGGATAAGAGAAACATTGGTAGCTCATCATATGCAGGAACAAATGAGTCCTTTCCATAGAAGACAATGGAATCTAGCTTTTCCTATAAAATCTATGAAGACAATGGAATCTATGAAATCTAGCTTTTCCTATAAAATTTGTAAAATCCTTGTTATTCAATGATGCTTAATCTAGATTTATAAAGACTTTTGACGCTTTTTAAGGGTTAATGAATGAATTCTTTTATCTTTCAAAAAAAAATTAAGTATTAAAATAATAAAGGAAAATTTTCAAATTAGTTTAAATAATTTTTAGAAAATTGTAAATTGAAATATTAAATTTTCTTATTTAAAATGGAAGGGAGCAAGAAGTATAAAAATTTACAATAATAACAACAACAATGTTTTAGTAAAAATCTGGTTGTATAAAAGGTTTGGAAAAATTGGAAAAGTACATAAGTACGCAACCTTATTTTTAATTAATAAAAAATTGTTTTCAATTAATCCATGTGAATATATATTTATACTAAATAAATAATAATATACAGCAATATAAAATGAGTAGGAACAAACTTTGAAGCTGACTCGAAAAACAAACTGGGAACAAATGAGAAAAATCCACTTCAAGCTTTCAGTTCACTTAAAGACCTACCCATCTCTTCGTCTCTCTTGATCTCACTCGGTTCAGTTATTTCACTCTGATTTATACTTATACCTGAGAGACCCTAAAAAAGTTTTTCATCTTTACAATTTCCGGCTCTGCATTGATCTTCTTGTCTCTTTTGCTAAGAATATGATACGACTGTTGTTTACAGTAATATTCTCGGAGATGGCCTTCATCCTGGTGCTTATCTTTAAGAACCCATTTAGGAAACTGGTGATCATGGGTATGGATAGGGTCAAACGGGGCCAAGGACCAATCGTTGTGAAAACGGTGGGAGGAACGGTGTTTGTGGTATTGATGTCAAGCGTTTATAGCATGGTGAAGATCCAGAAGCGTTGGATAGAAGAAGGTGCTGTCAATCCAACGGACCAGATTCTCATGGCCAAGCACCTTCTTGAAGCTACTCTTATGGGTAATTCTTTGTTTCTTAAGATAATTCTTTTATATTTTGTTTCTTCTGCTTATATAAACCCTGGTCTTCGTGGCGATTGTGTGATGAATTTGTTGGCTGCAAAGTAGGAACGGTTTGATTGTTGTTTAGGGAAGTAAGGACATGTTTAGATGTGGAGTTCAACCATATATGATTTGTTCGGTGGTTTCGTGGTGCGGCTGTTCCCTTTCCGATTTGTTAACGAATTTATTGGAATTCACTTCATTGTACACGATTTCAAATGCTTTAGATTGTCTCTTGTTTCTTCCGTATTCATGTTTAGATACATCTTCCTGCTTTAATTGTTTTTCTTTCCCGTGCAAGGCCAGCCAGTACGGGTACTGACTTGGAAAAGAGTGTCATCTTAATTGGGATTGGATGATTCAAAATTCTGCTTGTTACTGAACTATGTCAAATGGAGTTCGAATAATATCATTTTCCACGTTATACAGTTGAGGGAGGGATTTGACTATTTCAAGTTAAGATGCGACCCTTTTTCTTAATATAGGAAAGGACGGTTTAAATATTACTACGGTCCTATTATGATTTAGCGCTTGAAATTTGAGAATTTGACATAGGAACTGGAAAGTTTCGTGTGCAGAAAGATGCATCATATTCTTTCTTTTTTTTCTTTGATATTTCTCATTTCAACCACTCTTTAGCCAAAAAGAAAAAGGAACAACTGATCTTTATTTGATTGGTAAGTACTTTTAGAATGCTGTTTAGGGAAATAATTGTAGATGTGAATGCATGAACTGTTCCTTACCGGTCTCTTTCTTCTGTATCTTCGACATGAAATGTCTCCTCATTTTCTCTCCTTTTTAACTTGTTCTCTAGTATTGTTGCCCCTTATGAGAGTTTCTCTGGTATATATTATATGTGGTCTATTTATCTTTGGGATTTGCTCGTTCCTAAATGCTTATATTCTAGAACGAGGTAGTGGGAATATGTGCTTGTGTCTTGTTTTCCTGTACTTTGGAGGATTGAATCTAGTGACATCTTTTGCTACTCTGTATGATATTTAGTGGGAGACATGTTTGGAGTTTTAAATTTATCTATAATCTATGAGAGTTTCCGTACTTTTTTCCATAGGATCCTTATGCATTGTGACAAAATTTGAGGACTTGACTTGTAGCAGACTGTCGGCTGGAGCAAACCCTGTTTCCAGCGACCTTATTGACCCTTGCACCTTTATGAAACTTGAGTAACTTTTTCAGGGTCCTTTCTTTTCCTTGGGCTAATGATAGACAGAATGCACCATTACATCAGAGAACTCCAAATTCGAAGGAAGAGCATGGAAGCTGTAAAGAAACAAAATCGAGCTTTTGAGGATGGCAAAGTTGAAGAGATCAAGGCCTTTGAAGAAGAAATGACCTCTCTTCGATCAAAACTCAAGCAGCTGGAAGCTGACCTGGAAGAGAAGAGAAAAGAAGTAAATGCTTCAGAAGCTAATGCGGTTGCTTTAAGGAAGCAATCTGAAGGGTTCCTTCTTGAATATAATCGCCTACTTGGGGAGAACCAAAATCTACGAAACCAGTTGAAAGCACTGGACTCGAGTTTGTCTCATTCAAGTAGCAAGAAGAATACGTAGGGAATCAAACCCTGCTTTTGAATAGTTCTCATCTTCAGTTTCCTTGTTCACTGTATTTATCACTGGTGTCATGATGGGGTTGTTACAGTTTAATTATCATGTGTTGTTTAGAGTGCAGAAAATTTGACAAACATAAGATGTGAGAAAGGGAAACATTTACGTATGAGAGTTACCTAGTATCTATCATTCGCTGCACAGATCAAGTCTTTAAACTATAGACAAATCGGCACAGGGTCATTTTTCGCGTTGAAGCCTAGCAACATTAAACTGAGGAATACAATAACTGAGAGTGGAAATAACACGAGTATTAATTTGGATGCTACAGGACTTTTAAACTTCTTTTGCATGTTCAGCAGAAGAGCGAGCGACGTTGGTGTGAAGGAATAAGTCCACCTTCAAACTTTGTGTTTTCTCGTTCAATTCTTGAAAAGATCTTGCTTGCAAGCATGTTATAAGGTCAGCTTGCTGTCAGCTCGATTCTAGATTGATTTATGTATCCTACTAACATTAACCTCTCATAGAGTTCTCTTCAAGTCGGATTGGAGCAGGCAGTCGGCAACATTTCTTCTTTGGTTGCAAAAATTCGGAGCAAGTGATCGAGCCGCTTAAGGATATCAGGGTATGGAGAGCAAAATGTGAATTACCAGTGACATGAGGGGAATGAAGAGAATATTCTTCTTTTGCAAGATTTTATGGAGGGTTACTCAAAAAGAAAAGGAGGGAAAAGCTGTTTATTGAAGATTGAACTAAAGAAAGCTTATGATAATGTTGATTTGAGTTTCTTAGGCAACATCATGAGGGCTTTGGAGTTTCCACTATATTTCATTGAATGGATCTCATTATGCTTCACCACTCCATCTTTTAGCATCCTCATCAATGGGGAGTCAACAAAATTTCAAAAGTTCCAGGGGCATTAAATAAGGAGATCCTTCTTCGGCATACTTATTTGTGATTGTCATGGAGGTAATCAATAGGTTTTTAAAAAGAATTGTAAAGAGAACCGATCATTTCAAATATCATTCTAAATGTAAAAAATTGGGAATTATCAACCTTATCTTTGTAGATGACTTGATTATCTTAATCAGGGTGGACAAAACTTCACGTCTAGCTATTATAAAGGCTAGTAGAATATTCACTAAACTATCTGGACTTTATGTTAATATTGATAAATGCTACTTTTACATTTATAGAAGTGTAGAGGATCAGAGAAGGATGGTTGAGCATATCAATGGTTTTAGAGAAATGCCATTACCTTTTACCTATCTTGGAATTCCATTAATTGCTTTTAAATTGAGCTACGAAAGTCTTAAGCTTTTGATGGACAAAATACAAGCAAAAATCACAAGTTAGAGAATGAAAGTTGAAAGTTTTATCTCTGGCTGGAAGAGCTCAACTGATTAAATCTATGTTATCTTCAATCAATATACATTGGGCAACACATCTTACTATTCCAAGTGTTGTGAACAAAACCATTGATAAGATGCTAAAAAAAATTTCTCTGGTCAGGTTCAAAAGAAGGAGGTTATAAAGCTGACATTAAATGGTCTAAAGTTTATAGCTCTAAAAAGCATAGAGGTTTGAACATCATTCCTTTAAAATTGTTGGATAACTACATGATGATCAAGAACTTGTGGAGATTGATTAATGATCATAAGTCATTATAGAGCAAGTGGGTGCATGAATACTACGTCAAAGATAAGAGCATTTGAGAAATTGATCTCACATTTAGGAATATATTTGCTACATTAAAGGAAACTCTCAAATAGAGAAGCTTCATCATACTTCATATCAAAAAGGTAGTAGGGAAATGAGATGAACAGATGTTGAGCAAGTTTTAATCTTATAAAACCCTTAATATTCAGCAAGCGCACGGGTCATATGCGTAGTATATGAGGTGTCGATCCTATGAGGAATTAGTAAACTAATTAAATCTTAATTTGTCTAAGGCTTAAAAGTGTAATTAAAATGAAAATAAAAATGAGTAGGAATTAAGCAATTGAATATAGACTGATTGAAAATGAATTGAAAATCTAACACAAAGAAATCAAAATTGAGCATAACCAATTAACAATTAGAAATTCAAACAATGAAGATTAACCAATTATGAAAGGAGGGGATTTATCCTATCATCTAATGCTAACTTAATCACTTTTGAGTTAATCCAGTATCGATCTTAGAAGTTCAAAGGGTGATTACTCTCTCTCGAGTTATAATCATTTAACCCTAAATCATAAACCATAATTGAATTGCATTATGGAATGTGCAATCTCTCAATTAGCAAACAACCCACACATCCAATTAGATCTTAAGCACTCTAATAGACAATCGAGTCCTCACACGAGATCTTTCTTCGTATAAATTACCGATTTGATTGTTTGCGTGATCTGTTAGATTGTCTAACTCTCATTACCCAATCTAATCATTTTGCTATTGGTTCACCCTCTCAATTTATTATCAAAGTATGCAAATACAACAAACAATCACGATACCTAACTTACTAACATCAAAAGTAATCCAATTAACATTAATTCAAAAACAAATCCCTAAAGGAGTTTAGAACATCCTTAAACCCAAATTCATGATCATCACATCCATCTTATACATCAAAATGAAAGAAATGATAAGATGGAAAGAGAAATATAACTTGGAGAGGACTGGAATGGCAGCAGCAGCAACAATTCCCTCTTCCTCTCTCCTCTTCTCTCTTCTTCTCCCTTCTTCCTTAGCTTCTTTCCAAATGTAGAAAAAATGGAGGCTCCCCTAGATTAGATCATTCTTTTGTCTTTTAGAGTCCTAGGGCTTTTTAGGCTAAAGACTAGGTTTTACCCAGCTCGAATATCCGAAATAACCCTCGAAAAGTTAAGTTCTGAAGCAGTCCCCACGTTTGTCATCGCACCTTTAATGATTGTGGCCAATGAGTCACGATCGTGACACTTAAAATTTGGCTTCTGTCATGATTTTGGCTAATGAGTCACGATCGTGGCCTGTGTTGGGTTGCTTCTATCACGATTATGGCCTTGGCTCCTCCTTTGAGCTTTCTCTAAATCTTCTTGAGTCTTCTTTACCTGATTTCAAACATTAACAAACTTATCAAAATACCTCAAATACATAAAATTAAAGCCTGATACCATGCTATAAACCACATAACATTAAAAAACACAAACATATAATCACAATAACACAACTCTAAACCTAAACATGCACAAATTAATTAATTGACAACTAAAAACATAATAAATTACCCACTAAAACATAATGCAACCAATAACTATCAACAAATTATTCTAGCATAACAATTTGATATCTGATTGACCTCTAAAAAATAAAGGTGAGTTGATTGGTTTGAAAGAAATCAATCCAGACAATCAAAACCTATCAAATGCAATGATGTCTAAGAATGAGATTCTTTTAAGAATAAATGATATTAATATGCACATGGAGATTAATGAAGTTGAATTGAACGAAAATGTGGATGACAAAAATTAGTGGTGTCCCACTGCTAATGAAATGTACAATAATACTTCATGTAAAAAACTTTTTTTTAATCAAATCTTAAGATTATTTCAAGGTACAGAATGGTATGGTGCAAATACAATCTTCCTAGAGCTACTACAACTTTATGGAGACCTATCAAAGAGAAATTACCAACCGTTAATAGATTAAACAAGTTTAACTACTTGACAAATTGGTGTAGCCTTTGTAGAAGTCAATTGGAGAGCACTTTGCACCTATTTTTCAAATGAAAGTACACATTTAGAGCTTAGAAAATAGTATTATAGAAATGTATAATCAATGATCCACCAGAGGAGTGGCAACATATCATAAGCTGGAGATTGAACCTATAATAGGTTAAGGAAGATCATTGATATGATTGAATTATCTTATATTTTCTTATGCATTTCAATGTCTATTTTTGTGTTTAAATACTCAATTTGTATTCATTTTGTGTTTATACAGATTAAAGGATTAAACACAAATACATGCTAAAAGGAAGAAGTTTGACAAAGTTTGGAGCAAAATTAGAAAGGATAGACTTAAAGGGAGCAAAAAGTCCAAGTTACATCAATTTTGGAAAAGAAAAAAAAAAGAAAAAGACCTTAGCTAGGGTTGAGCCTGTGATATGTAATAGTCCATAGTGATTCCCAGAAGTAGCAATAAGTTAGTTGAATTTGTCAGGATATTAATCAACTAATCTAGGATCCCATACCTTTAGGTTACACCTTCCAATCTTATGAGTAGGTAGCCTAAGTTAGTTGTTTCTTAGTACCTAATGAGTCTTCACTATTGAACTTAGAAAGCCTATTCTAGGTTATAGTGGAGATCGGGGCATTCTAGAGCTTATTAATTTTGCCTATTTTAAAGAAATTAAGGGTTCGAGAGCTTAATTGTTTCCATAGGCTAACACCATGATGAGAGTTCCTTTTATTTAGATTCAAGGATCAATGAACATCTCAGAATCTCGAAGATATCTCCAACCCACTTCTTTACCATTGTTATTAGTCTTTTCTAAATTTTCTTTATGTTTGTCTTTTTGTTTATGTTCATTGCCTCTTAGTTGCTTCGCTTTCATCATTTCAGGGTGTTTTGTTTTCTTTTGTTTGCAACATTTGAAAGCATTTGCATCCCAGGTCTCTGTAGTTTAACCCTAGCTCGTCATTTATTGCATAGTTTGGTAGTTAGGAATTTATTATTTGGTAGTTAGCGACAGGCTATCAATCATAAATGGTATTATTACATAGCTTTATCCTATTTAGTGCTACAAATCTAAGATGAAAGAAACAGAAGCATATTTCAGAACAAGTGAAGAAGTTATGAACAATTCTTGACAGAGCTAGTTAATGCCATTATAATTCATATACTTACCTTTTGTGACAAACTTGCACTAAGATCAACTTGTATTGACATTTGGAGATGTAGCTAATTTTTGTATTTGCAAATCTCGCAATGCCTTGTAGCTTAGCAAAATCATTTGTCTCTACACTCTCTTCTTGAGAGTTTATTGTAAAACATTTTGATTCTCAGCCTTTTATGGCTTAATTAATTCACAATTTTCAAAAAAAGGAATAAAGAGAAAGAATAAAACCTTTAATTACTTTACAAGCTAATCTTACATGCTCGATACAACAAAAAATAAAAAAGGAAGGTAGGCCTCAACAAGGTGTGTATATATATATCTACATACATATATGCAAACTCAAGTAATGACTTACTAGACTCAATTTAATTTAAGCACAATTTTCATATTTTTAAAAAATTTCTAAGTTTGAAATCTACCAAAAACATGTTTTTATATAAGATTTTTGTCATAGACATGGTTTAAGATATTGTCGTATCTTAAGTTGTAGATCTTTATGATTTTTTGCATTTATAGACACAATCTAAAATATGTCTATGTTCGATGCCGTGCATTTTTTTCTTTTTCGTGCATATAGACACGAGCTGTGATATGTCCATATCCCTAATAGTGTCTTCCTCAGAAAATCCTCTACCATACTAATACGCCTATGTTTTTAGTCTATCTTTTTAACTCTACATTTCATAGAGCAGCATGTCCTAGGACAAGTTCTTGTGCCAAACCAGATTACACTTTACAATTACATGCTCGTGTAATCTTAGGCACTAAAAGAAGTGTGTATTATGAAATAGTCTACATCAACCTTAATGAATATGGTGAAAATTGAAATAGTAAGTCACTCGGTGGCTACCTTTTTTATGTGTGCTATTTACTGAAGACTCAACTATAACCTAAATAGGATCTGCATCAGCCATGATTAGTATGGTTACAAGTTATTGAATTAAGTTCATAATGTTTTAAGTATAAGATGATTTGGATTTTGAAACCAATTACTAATGCCTTTTAACTTATGAAGGATGTTTATGAAGGCATTCAGAACTCAGTGAGTCTAATTTTTGAAAACTTTTATAGCAGGACCTAAAAATTTTAAACCCTGCAAGTAATAGGGGAAAGAATGACAATATTGGTTTATTCCTTATAGTCAAACAATTGGTTGTAGTTTTGTGACATAATAATTTAAGGGTTTTTTTTTATCATATACATATTTAAATGTATATGATAAAATACATAAGGTAATTATACATTACAAATGAATTATAATAAGATCATAATGATGAAACTAATATTTCATCTATTTATTACCCACAAATTGTTTCTACTCATTGTTTTTAGTAAGATTAGACATTAATAAATTGCAAAATGACCAACACATTATGTTTATTCCTTATAAAAAAATATTCAATCTGATTAACTAAAATATGGAGATACTTAAACAAACATATAGGTACTTATTAGAGAATAAGTTTACTAACTTGACCTCATATGAGAATTTCATTTGAAACAATACGTGTATATCTATAAAAACTCTCATTACGATGATTATATTAATAATTGTTTAACTTGAGATGATCTTGGATGAATTTGGCAAACTAAAGAAACTCATAATTATTTTAGGATTGTTAATATATTATTTGTGGTTAGGAAACTCTATGCAATAAGTTTGCCACCACCAGATTCACTCTCCAATCACTACAATGTTGTTATTTGTTCATGAAATCAGGTTACCAATTTAACATGTTGTTGTGGTTATGCTTTGCAATAAGTTGTTGTGAACAAAAGCTTGCTATTGGGCTTATTATTATGGCTATGAATCCCAACATTAAAGATGTTACTACCCACTAGGTTTATTGAATATATGGGATGTTGTGAATTAGGGCTATTTAGATTTTATTATTATTGAATTTTAGTTTAAGAAATCCATAATTATAAGCCATTACCACCTATTGCACTTTACCTGGCAATATTTTGTTGTTATACATCATTGAAGACAACAAAAGCTTGGAACCCCTCTTGTTAGTAATAGTAGGAGAAGCTGTAGATGTTGCAGTTGCATTGGTTACTGACAAACATTAAAGAGTAAGAGATTGGAAAAGATAGTAGTTAGGATTGTGAACCCAATAAGGTTGTGGTTGTGTTTTCTCTAGTTAAAGAGTGGCAACACGAAGTGTTAGAAAATCGGACCAAGGTCCAATCCCATGTGTAGCGGAATAATTACAAAACCTTTTCATATTTAATTTCTCAAAAGCTAAGATCATTAAAATTATATAAAATGGTTAACACATAAATCATAAGAAAGCAATAATCATAATTCGTACCTTATTCTGAAGCTTGATCATTTTCTTGTCGTATCCCTCGACCTATTTCAAAAACTAGTTCATCTTAACCACCATAGTTGCAAAAGTGTTCGGTCTCTAATGATATCAACATAACAAGTTGAGAGAACTCTATAACTACCGCAAGAGGGTTAAGCAAGGAGTGATAGCTTCATTAGAGCTTAAGCCTATTTATTATAGATTTTGGACATTTTAGTAATTTAATTAAAATTAAATTCTAATTAAATACCAGTTATGCCCAAATAAGACCTAATATCTCATTTTGATCCTTATTTATCAAATATCTCATATTTAATTATAAAGTTTCTCAAATTTTACAATCAAGTCTAACCTTATTAAAATATCTTTACTCTCTCAACTCGTTCTTTATGTGCAACCTATTAGGCTCCCAAATATATTGGCAATGGATACAAATTATAACCATAAATCATATTTAGGATTAGATAAATTAAAATCCTTTAATTTATCTTTAAGTCTCTAATTAAAAAAATTACATCTATAGATCAAGGTTGGCGTCTAGCAACACATCATGACCGCATAAATATTTAGGAATGTCAAAGTGGTTCTAACTAATCTTTTCATTCATGATTTTTTTTGTATAATTCATTTATTTCATCATGACATAAAGCATGTAATTAATATCTATTGTCTTTTAAGTCCAATCATATTAGTTCCCCACCAGTAGTTATTGATTCAATTAATGACATTTGTAAACTATTTACAAAATTTCATTCCACCTGGTTCAAGGATTTCTTGAATTAATACTAATCTTTGAATAATAAAACATTTTCCCTTATTATTTTAGGGTGATGAATCCTATTTTGATCACTCAGCTACCTTTATATAATCATGCTTCATCCAATGATTACTGACTGAGTTACCCGTTATTAGAAGACAACTATACTTAAACTAACGTTCTTATAGACATGATAAATTCACAATTTATCTCCAAAAAAACTCTTTGAATTCATCATGAAATAGTAGAGTAAATTGAATGAAACAATTTCATCAAGGTACTATACCTTTCAGCTCTATTCTATGCAACCTTTTGCATTTTGCTATTATATTGTTAACATAGATCTTACATGTTGTCATCAAAGTTTATGAGAAATTAATCAACTCAAAATATCAATACATTTTTTCATTTATATGATTTTGACATATCTCTAAAACTTTAGCACCAAATCCACAAAGATTAATAGCAAAATTGCATAATGAAAATAAAACTTTTCTATCTAACATAATTTATGACCAAGAAATTTAGTTCATTAACTCGTAGTATCAACTATACTAAACGAGATAAATTCCACTTAGAATAAAATATAAAAGTAAGAAAAGCATGTAATTGATTATATTCCATGACTAATAAATGAGACTAGTACTTTAATCATGTATTTGTTTACTCCCAATATTTTATTCAAAATGATAGCCCTCATTGTTATTCGAAAAGATTACTCTAATCTTTATAGTAGGCTAGGATCCTATTCAAATTTAGTTGATCTTAAGTTTGCTTGACAAACCAACTAAACTTAATTTGGGTAGATAAAAATTTTATCAGTCACATCTCGTGTGACTCCTAGATTTGTTAGGTAACAGCTCTTACCAAAACATATCTTATATTTTATTTCTAACCCTGCTTCTAAATTTATGTAATCATAAGTTTGTTTATCCAAATCACACAAATTTAGTTAAATAGGACCCATTGTTATGAGACTAAACATATTCAGATTAAAGTGACCTTGAGTTTTCTCAATAAGCCTAATAATAAATAAAACTTTGGTTTATTCTCATAAAAATGGGAGGCAATAATCATGAATTCAATGTTCAACTTTGTTAATTTTACATAAATGTTAGATTAGCTGTGTTAGTTTCAATTGTAGCCTTAATTTCGTAATTGCAAAGTTAGGTTAATTTTATTTATTCATTGCTATGCTTTTAATTTTAATTTTAATTTTATGATTAATCAGATTATTAGTTAATTTTATAATTTTATTTTGTTTTAGTTTTTTATTATTTTATCTATTTAATTCTTTATGTTAGATTATTTGTTTTTATTTTTATTATGTGTTTAATTTCCTTTTCTAGTTCATGTTCACATTTTAATAATTTAATGAGCATAAGAAATAAAGGTGTGGAAATGGATATTTGTTTGTATTTTATCTGGTATTTTCCCACATTTATTTAAAGTTTCAGGCACAATTACAGGACTATGATGAGCGAAAGAGGAACCAAGGAAGAGACAACGAGGAGAAGGGTCCTCTAAAGACCCAAGGGGAGCTCTCCCACTCTAGCCACCAGAGTGGCTTCCGATGTTACTTTTGAATGTTGTGACACATAAGGAGCAATATCAACAGCTTAAGAAGAAAAATTTTGACACCGATCAAAGAATTGATTAGGGGGCACTGAGGTAGGTCATTTTAGTCTAGTAGGTTTGGGACCGTATTGATGTTGGAGCATGGTCCCAATTTTTTGAGATCGCGGAGCCCTTGTACTAGGAGCCGATGCTTAAAGTGCTCTCCATATTCTTTGTGGAAAGGCCACTATGACTAGGACCTGTTGAACACTATTTAATTTAAGTTACTAGGAGAGATGATCTATATGAACTATTCAAATTTCTCTGTCACGATGTGTTTGTATGACTAAGAGTTCATGAGAACTCCAGAATATGTGGCCCTACAAATAGACTCTCATATGGGATGTCTTCTTGCCAAATCGAGAGTATTATCAGCTAGGATGGTGACTATGACCCTAGCAGATCCAAGTCATCTTTTCTATGACACCTGGAGCTTAGATATATCCATGAAATTTTGAGTCATACGTTGAGCAAGCGAGGTGACAACCATAGAGTTGTTAGGAACTTGGACGTGTTCTACTTGTGGAGCATGAGTGAGTGGACCTCAATACATCTTGGGCATGTAGTAACCCAATTCATCTGGTGTCAGAGTGAGGAGAAGAATGTATGTAATAAGACTGGCATGGAGAATGAGAGTCTTCAATAAACTACCAACGATGCAAATGGTTAGTACCATAGTGACGTTAAATCTAGATGTCATGAAACACATATGGTGCGTAGAAGGCGAGTACCTATGGGTGACATTTACTGCCTGATTGGGGTTCCTGATGAGCCGACTGCATCAAGAAAAGACAAGGAGCCACATATAGCTGAGCATCCACCGCAACCATCATCCCTTTCTTACTTTTTGTGATTTATTGATATTTTATTTTTCTATGCTTATATCGTGTACATTAGGGACAATGTATAATTTGAAGTGTGGGGAAGGGATTTCGTAAGTTTATTATAATCTTTTTTTTATCAAATCTTATTAACTCATATCCCAAATTAGTTAGAATCGGTCTAAAATACTTTAGATCCTTATTGACTATTGAATTTAATTAGTATGCAAAAAGAAGAAAGTTAGAATAAGCTTACTTTTATAAGTCATATTTTTAATAATCATTCTAACTTACTTTTATAAGTCATATTTTTAATAATCATTGAGATAATCAGTATGAATGAAAATTGTGTATTATTTACTCACATAAGACCTTTTGTGAGCTTTTGTTCCTAACAACAAATACATTGTTAATTTATGCTCTTTTATCCTTTCATGTGTGTCATCATTCATAGTTGGATAATTCTAAAACTTGCTTTTATTATTCATTTTGAGACTACATTTGTTAAATTAGAAGTATTGAAATTATAAAGACATTTAGATTAAACCTTTGTTTAGACTATTTTCTTAATAATTATCCCACCATATTTTATCCTTTAGGAGTAACCAATTTTGAGACATAGCTTTTTCATTGTTTATAACCACATTATTAACCTTCGCTTTATTTTTCTTGAAGCCTTTTTATTATTTTGAGCCTTGAAGGTTATTTACATCTACTTGATTACTAGCAACTTGAAATTTGAAACAGTTCAATATTTATTTGATTGTTGGTACATGATGAATACTCGAAAAAATTTATATTACGAGCATAATAAGTGAAAAAAATTTAATAAAATAAAATAGTGTTAAAGTTATGGTAACAATGGACTTTACGTGTGAGGGACCTATATTTTGAAGAAATAAGTTTCTTGTAATTTTAATTTTGTAAATTTCCTTCAATTTTATCACCCTTTATATTATCCTTATCATACCTTACCTAAACCCCATTAAAACATTGTAAGAAAACCTTTTGATTTTTGTTTCTAGTTTACTTATAAGTGGTGGAGATATCATTTTATTGTAAGCTTATGGTTAATAGTTCTTTTATGCATTAATTTGAGAGTTCTTAGACTTTTCACCATGAACACTTTGAGTGTATTGAGTAAATCCTTGGTGAGAATGTGAAATTTTATGCTTTTGAGTAAATCCTTGGTGAGAATGTGAAATTTTATGCTTTTGATTTCAAAAAGATTATCGATGTGATTATGATTGATATTAACTAATGAAGGTTAGTTCTAGGATAACTTGAATATAATTGTATGTTAATTTGATTGATATGATATGAAGATTTAGAGTGTGAATAGATAGGTTGAGGTTAATAAGGGATGGATGTTTGTAAGATTGATGATTTAGATTATGATTTGCTTAAGGACAAGCAAAAGCTTAAGTGTGGGGATGTTTGATAAATGATTATTTGACTATATTTATATACCTATATTTAATGTGTTTTGCCTGTTATTTAAGAGTTCTATAGTTTTTTTGGTACTTAATTCGCTTCAAGTGTGTTTGTAGTTAATAATTGCCTTCATGGACTAAAAGGAGAAGAATTTAGATGAAATTGTAGCATAAAACGAAGATTTAATGCAACTTAGAGATACACAGTCGTGTATAACGATCATGTAAGTCTTTGTAAACATGTGGAAATTAAAAAATATTGTTTATGGCCTTGTATGTTGTCCAAGTAAGTCTCTATGACTATGTAAAATTTTGAATTAAGATATTTTTAGAGATACACAGTAACCTACACGATCGTGTATATCCCAAAAACTCTAGTTTTTATAATAAAAGGACATTATCGAAGGCAGATTAAATGAGGTAAGTTTTTAAGCATTTTTTAGTCATAAGAAACACAAAGAAGAGGCATTTTTTAATAGAGGACGAGGAAAACATGAAGATTATTTCGCAAGATATGATAGAGACAATCATTCAATCCAAATTGCAAGATGATTCATTAGAGACAAATGGCAGATCTAGAATATGATTACTTTCATTTCTATTTGTTCTTTTGAATATTTTTCATTGGTTTTGTGGGAACTAAATTTTTTAGCACCAAAGTGTGATGAACCCTAAGTTGTGATGACAATATGACTTATTCTTTTAATCAATACAATTTTATTGATTGATTTATTGTGATTCAATTATGTGTTATATTCTTCAACTAATATATCCGGAATATTAGTCCATTATTTGATTTCATATGATTGAGATTGAGAAATCCTTTGTTTGAATAGATCTAGCAAATTGGAAAGAGATGCATACAAACCTAGAGATAGGTCGACATAAATCCTCCAGATTAGCATTAAACCTAATAGTAAAATTCACTAATTAATAATGCAATCTTATGGATTTTAACTAGAAAGAGAATTTGGGTTGGTTGTTAATATTGTTGAGAAAGATAATATCATAAGACAGGAATTTCCATAGTCCTCTAATCAATAGTTTAATTGCATAATGAAGGGTTAGTTTTTATGAATTCTTAGGGGATTTATTACCTCAGTACTACTTATTTGATATTGACTTTTCCTAAGTATTTTCTTTATCTGAGTTCATTATTGTGTCAATCTTAGTTTAATTTTTAATTAAATTCACATCATATTTCAACAGTTAGATAATAGAAAAAAAGTTAACACTAGTACTTACAATCCCCCTAGGATCGACCTATACTTATCAGTATTAGCTACAACTACACCGTGTACTTGCAGTTAAAACTTATAAATCTTTATAAGCATATAAATCATAAATCATGAGGTTAAGCCTTCATTCTTGTCCCATCATTTATCCATTAAAGGATAGCTTAAGGGTAATTAATAGAAGTCTTAGAACCCTAGAAAGTTGTCTGTTCAAGGTTAAAGCCCCTATCTCGAAGCAAGATTTGGAGATAGTTGTAGAGTTAAGCTTCTAGCTAAAATCATTTCCCTCGTCTTATTAATGTTGGATCAGATGGTTATTCTAATATTTTTCTGCTTGTTTCCAAATAACTTGGGGTTCCTTTCCCACTAGATTGAGCAGATGATGTTGCTAAAAGCTACCTTAAAAGGGGTGTAGTCATCCTTCTTTAAGTACTTTGAATCGGCTGCCTAGATAAGAATGCTATTCCATGAGTTTGTAGAGCAATGCTTATTACATAATACCTGAATACTTATCTAAAGTTTTTTTTTAAAAGGACACTTAAAATGTTGGATCGAAAAAGAAAACATGCAATATTTGGTTAAACGGTGGATTTCAAAAACTTTTTAAGAAATCATAACGTAGCGGAAGCATGATAACCAAATCAACATGTCAATCCATACATGATACGGTATATGGATAATATTTAAAGTAAAGATAAGATGGTAAAAATATTACCGACTCCTTCGCTACAGCTTTAACTCCTCGCTGTGCTATCCTCTCCTTCTTCTTGTATCCAATCCTAGCTTTAGCCTTGCTTTTGAATCCTTTCCTTTGTCAATCTATCTTCTCCTTGTTGTTGTATCCTCAACCAATTTGATTTACCTCTTGTTCTTCTAGGACAACTTGGTTAACAAAATCCTTTGGTGGGAAAGGAGAAGAAAATTTTGGAGGAGAATTTTCTTAGAAGAAAGAAGACAAAGAATGAGACACTCTCATGCAATTTTCAAAATTCTTCATGCAAGATAGGGTGGAGAGAGATAAAAATGTAAGAACACCTTCTTACACCCTCACAATTTCGGTTAACATCAAAGGAAAGAAGAGTTTTCCATCCAATGCATTACTTCTTCATTTAATCAATCGTAAAGAAGTCATTAATGAGACTCTTCTCATTTTTCTTTAAAATGACTATATGAAAAGTCTATTAACCTAAATGTGACCTATCAATTTCTTTTTTGATGATGAAAGAAGGAATACCTCTTTCTTCTTTAATCCAATGAATGCTAATAGGTTACATGCCATCATTAAAAGATAACCATTAAACCATTTAATGGTAACATCATTACACCATTTAATGATGATAAAGCATGATAAATACCATCTTTATTTAG
>JAOQMQ010000002.1:25295013-25308051 GCA_027563845.1 Erythroxylum subrotundum
AACTACAAAAGATAATGATTTGTTGCACCATAGGTAAATTTTACTTCTTACCATGTCATAGAGCTCCCATCAGTCGTTATCGGATATTTTGGTAGAATTAATTGGCACCCCAAGGTACGTGAAAGGAGGCAATTTTAAAGGCAAATTAGAGTTATCAATAAGACCTTAAGAAAAGCAAATTGCATTAGTAGAAAATATTATGTGGCTTTTGTTTATATTAGCTTCCAAATGTAATAGTACATTGAATTTGATCAAGAATCTAGTGAGACATAAGATTGAGGTAGAGTTAGCTTTGCAAAAAAACATGATATCATCTGCAAATGAGACATTGCATATCCTGAGTTGTTTGCACTTCGTGTGGAATTTGAAATAAGGTTGATGGTTAATATTATGATAGATCAATTGGTTGAGCACCTCAAAACATATTATGAACAAATAAGGGAATATAGGAACATCTTGCTTGTTCACCCTAGCTCCTTTAAACAACTTTGAGGCCTCGCTATTGATGAGGATACTGAAGGATGCAATTGTGAAGCACTATCTTATCTAAGCCATAAAAAGAGTTGAAAAATTGAGTCCCTCCAGGGAGTCCATAATGAAGTTCCAAGATACTAAGTCAAATTCCTTGTGCAAATCAATTTTTATCATGTACCTAGAACCTAAGCCTTTAATATAGTAGTTCTTAGAAAATTCTTGTATTAGAAGGACGTTGTCACCTAAGGATCTCCCATCAATAAAATTAGTCTAAGTATAATTAGTAAATTGAGGGAACACTATCTTTATCCTATTAGTAACAAGTTTGGTAATCAACTTATAGAAGGTATTATAGCAAGCAATATCTCTAAAATCACCAAAAGAGACTAAACATAGATAAATCCTATTATGGGCTTTAAGCATCTTTACATTCGAAAAGAATCAAGAAATGCCTTTTTAAGAACGTCCCAAAATTTTTGAAAAACAGAGATTAATAAATACTTAATGGACTATATTTCTATTTCCATTTTTAATATGTTTTTAGCTATTCGAGAGTTTTATGTTATTTTTAGTGCGTATGTACGAGGAAGCACATGAAAAGGGCTTCAGATCACCTGTGCCTCCTGTGCCACAAAGCATCCTAACCATCCAAACTAATCAAATGGATGGTTGAGATGATTTGTGGCACAGGGGGTACAGGATAGAGGGCACAGGTGATCTGCTCCCCATGAAGAGGCGGGTCAAATAGTACAACTTTAAATCCATCAACCCAACTCAATCAACTACCACCTACCACTTGTTATACTTTGTGAAGCCTAACGGGGCACTATGTAACAGATCAAGCAATGACAACTGGAGAAACACAAAGCAGTGCTGGGCATAGGGTATTTGCATTTACTTAATTTCATTTGCGATTCATTCAAAAAGATAAAAATAAATAAAGAGAACGTCAAATATTCACAAACACCACCTTTTGTTTTAAGCTAGTCAACCAGTAAATCCATTCCCGGAAGGTGACAACCAAAACAGATGGGAATAGTAAACATGGAACAAGTCCAAAGCAAGTCTTTTAGGCAGCCTCTGCGAATCCAACTTTGAGGTTTCCGTAGTCAAAGATTGTGTGGTAGCGACCCATGAAAACGTCACCCAAGATCCTGAAGCAAGCAGTGCCAGGTAGTGAGAATTATGGTACAGAGATCAACAGGACAAATACATGCTGCAAGTTTAGAGCTGTGAATAAAATACCAAAGAGGTCCCCGAGGAGGTGGTATATCCAAAGCAGTAAAGCCACTGATGCACTGAGCTTCAGCACCCTCGCCCACCTTGAGAATATACTGATACATGGAAGAGAAGGTGTTAGCGTATTGATACAACACAGGACCACGATAAATGTTGATATTTGCATCTCCTACACATGGAATTTCTTTTATGTCATCAAGACAAAGCTCAATGGTGTTTGCAATTATACTAGAAGTCTCAAAAGTCATTGAAATCTCTCCCCAAACATTCATCTTATCAGAAACACTTGAGTAACTAGGTAGAAGCCATTCAAGCATATGTACCCACTAGTCTACTTTTGCCATTTATGTTCTCCAAGTAAAATCACTTGACAAAAAGTTCAAATAGTAAGCTACCTCATTAGGAGCGAGGTCAAAAACTTTGCCTCCAATGGTGAAGGAAATAGTTGGCATGGAAGAAAGACTTCCACAATCAACCGCCGATTCTCCCAGTGGACTAGGCATTCGGTCACAAAGCTGTGGATATAGCACAGGAATCAGTACAAGTCAAGAGCATCAGATGTAATAGTGAATTATTCATTGTATCCTGCACACTGTTCTCTATAAAAAATGACGGTGTATCAAGTGTTATTTGACCTTATTGACATATTTCAATATGTGTTCTTGCGTTTGGTTCTGCTTCATCCGGCTTTCCATCCAAACAACTGTCATCTCACAAACAGAGCACATGGTGTCACGAAGAAGACCAGATGTCTTATCGTTGCCCTCGTCCACCACACTCTGAATGCCCATACTATGCAAGCACAATTTCAGTAGGTCAGCAGCCAAGGTTATGACACAGAAATGTGGGGAAGCTATATCATTGAAATAGTATTTAGAAAGATGGTAACAAAATGTTGCTTAAAATAATCATCTGCAGTGCTTAACCTGACATCTCTCGTCCCATCAAATGTGCACAATCCAATTTGGGAACAGACCTTCTCTGGTTGTGCCTGTTCATATGGTACAAGCATATCAAGAATAGAAGTTAACTAAAACCTTTTATCTGGGCAACAACTGCGAAGTAGGAAAAGGAACGTGCAAGAATACAAGAACTAGAAACTCTTAGTCACCACAGGCATCTGGAACAAATATAGAGCTAGAATCTTACCTCAGCAAGAAGCAAATCCATTATAGTCTGCCCATACTGATTAACAACAGCTTTGCACTCCTGACTAACAACTCCAGAGGCTCCAATAGCCTCATTTATCATGGTAATAATAGGCTGCAAATTTGAATACACAATTAATCAACCAATGAGGCCCAAAATGGCACAGCTTCAATGAGCCTACCCACAAAACAGATATAAAGCTGGTTTTTTTTTTTTTGGTTCCTTTTTAGGCTTAATCATATCAAGTAAGTCCTTTTAAGTTACTATGGTAGCAGGGGCCATAAGATACAAGTGTATAATGAATAGTCCAAATTTTAGACTAACCCATTAAATTTGAGGAAAGAAGAATAATATCTCAGTATTGAAGTAGAAATATGACAATTTTCTAGTGATACTAAAGTTCAGGCAGGAGTTAAGTAGTTAAATAGCCAGAAAACTAATCAACTGCATAACCCATAGAGGCTTTAAGTTTTTGTCCATACCGTTGGACCTGCCAACAAAGAAGTTCCAGAATCTGCAATAGCTGTACAATCACCAGCACAATACCCTGGGTGAAGACATGAATCACAGTTAGAACTTTGCGACAGACATGAAATGTAAATGCTTTGTGTTGAACCCAGAAACAGAAAATGTGATTTTTTAGCTTTATATATAGTTATGTAAAGGCATGGTAGAAAGTGAGAGAAAGTATTATACCTGTTGCTTTGCCACCAATGAGTACATCTCCCATATCAAACTATTATAGAGGCATATAAATATCTAAGATGAGTAAAATATTGCATATAAACATCATGAATCACTAAAGAATAACTCACAACTAACTAACCTGCCAATAACCTTTCTGAGTAACGGGAACATACGTGTGCTTCCCCTTATAATGATTTGGATCAACCCCACCAAATACAATTTCACCTCCTTCCTCTTCCTCTGTTTTACGGTTAAGCCAAAAAGAAAACACTGGTTCCTTAACAAGGCCTTGCTCAATCACCTTGTACCTGCAAGACATGCAAAATATTATCATCAAACCCAAAATTTCATGGAACTTCGTGATAATCAGAATGTAGAACACATACCAGACTGGAACAGCACCTCCAACTGAAATTTCTTGAAACCCAAGTCCTAATATACCATCAAACTTAGCCATCACAAATGTGGCACCTGGTTCCCTAGTCGCCTCAATGAATTCCTGTAATTTTCAAAATGAAAATTAAAGGAGGAAACTAAATTGATATAACTATGGAAAGAGAATGAAATCTAAGAACACCTGATCCTTCACAATTAGGTCGCCAACTTTGACGTGATCATTACTGAAGAAACCAGAGATAGCTCCAGAACCATAATGTATTTCAGCAGATTTCCCTGTGGAATTTAATGCTTAATAACACTGCAACACTCATGACTAACAAGCAAGTCTCAAGGAATGATGGAATATTTCACAAATTGTAAAATATATCTAACGCAGTGTGTATAGTTTTCCTTTTCTCAAAGAGAGGGAGAGAGAGAGAGAGAGAAGGTGCATAACTTAGCAAATCCTAAATCATCACATCCATTACATAGAACCAACCATTCCAAATAATAAAGAATGGCATCAACATAGACATGAATCACAAACAGCAATGATAAACATTATTGCATATGGAAACACAAACACCATTCTCATCGAAACAAAAAGACTTTCATAACAAGAAGCTAATTAACTACTTTCGCAAAGAATAATGACAATTGATTTTCAAAATTATCTACAAGGACCTAAATATACCATTTTTCTGATAGGTACTTGATTGGTCAGAGCTGTACTTGCTGTGGAAGTAACAAGCCACCTGAAAACAAATACAAAGTGATCAGTTCTTGCCAGTAGATCACAACAAATTCTTGTCTTCATTTTCATGGTGATAAAAACTTCATCCAGTTACAATAAAGAGAAGACATAAGCATTCAAAACTCACCGACAAGTAGCACTTAGATGACGGAATCCACAAATTGGAGCTACCAGTGTCAAAGATAACAGTGAACTTTTGAGGAGGAGTGCCAATGCCAATCTCGCCATAGTACTGAGCATCCAAATAGTTCTTCAGAGCTACAATATCAGAGCCCTCAGAGTGTCCCAGATTACCACGGAAATGGTACTTCCTAAGGGAACCTATCAAAGTTTCTTTTGAGTCCAATTGCGCAGGAAGGAAGCTGTTTTTATCCAAAGGCCTCTTTTTCAATCCGATTCTAAGCACCCCATCGTTGGTTGCAGAGGAAACCAGTGATGAGACCAGGAATAAAAATAATATAGACAAGAACATTGTTTTCGATGCCATGCTCACCTGAAAGTCGGCGTCAGAGTTCACAGTTTAGCCAATGTAATTTACATAAAACTATTAGAAATAATTTGTGCACACCCACTCCGCAAGATCAGAAAGGGAATACAAACACATGCTACCTAATGATATCTCCAACACAATGACACTCTTTAACGACATTGTATCTTCAAATTGGTAAGCGCATACATAAACTATAAACGAGCATTAAAATGAATCTGACAGAGAATATACAAGAACATGTACAGGGGCCAAATTGCATACATGAAAAATCAGCTTTAATATGACTTTCTGTCTTCAACGGTAAATTTTAGAAAAACCCACCAATGTTTTCTAATATAATAGCTAGAATTTTCTAAACCGTTTTCAATCTTCTAACAAGACTCTGTTTTTAAGATTTGCATATTCCAACTATTAAAAAGCAGATAACTTTCCAGTATAAAGACTAGGCATTCATTCTCGAAGTATATGCACCCCACCTTGTAAAGTCTAATTTTGCCTCAGAACCAAACCTTGATAAACAGGTTGATGAGCAGCTGAAATAACACTAAACAGGGAAAAAAAGGAAAAGAAAATAGATGCTAAAGAAAGAAGACGATGAAACACCGCTGACAACCCAACTCAAACAGCAAAGCTTGAAACCAAAACAAGAGACCTTGCAAAGATAACGACAGAGAGTAAAGGATTAAGAGAAGCATAAATGGTTTTTGAACCCCATCAACCGTACATTTTAGAACACCAATGTTTTCTAATATAATAGCTAGAATTTTCTAAACCGTTTTCAATCTTCTAACAAGACGCTGTTTTTAAGATTTGCATATTCCAACTATTAAAAAGCAGATAACTTTCCAGTATAAAGACTAGGCATTCATTCTCGAAGTATATGCACCGCACCTTGTAAAGTCTAATTTTGCCTCAGAACCAAACCTTGATAAACAGATTGATGAGCAGCTGAAATAACACTAAACAGGGAAAAAAAGAAAAGAAAATAGAAGCTAAAGAAAGAAGATGATGAAACACCGCTGACAACCCAACTCAAACAGCAAAGCTTGAAACCAAAACAATAGACCTTGCAAAGATAACGACAGAGAGTAAAGGATTAAGAGAAGCATAAATGGTTTTTGAACCCCATCTACGTAAAAGAGAGAACTGAGAAAATGCACTATGGGAGCACTTGAAGTGATTAGTAAATAAACAAGAAGCACACTCACCGCCTGGAAACAGAAGAAAGAATATTAATGCAACAAAAGCTACACACAAAAGAATATATAGACACTAGAGAATGCGAGAGAACATGTCACCTAATAACAGACCTGAAGGACCCCAACTCAGCCACCCAGTAAACATTTCTTACAAAACAACCCCCGTTGTTTTGTAGACATTGTTGCCCCCAACAGGAGACGATTTTGCAATTATATGCAAATCAATTTTATTAGAGGATAAATAGGGGGTTTCTTTTTTCTTACTAGTTATGTAAGTTCTGTATCCCTCTTTTTCCGATTAAAAGAAAAACAAAATAATAGTATCGGTTTTTTTTTTTTTTGGATTTTCTGCGAGATATTTTAGGCGAGTCTTAATTATAGGAAGACACCTTTAAACTATCCACATTTAAACTAATCCCCGTTCGAATCGAGTAGACCTTTTACGGGAGGTAAAACTCTGACCTCAAATTTTAAACGACTGCAGGGTTTAAACCCACAACCTCCTTAAAATAAAAGAACTCCTTATCAATTCATCTGCACCTAGGAATTAGCACTGGGTAATTTTGCACGGTAGGATGAGGGTTCTCTGATGGGACCATAAAGTTAAACGGTCTGTCTTTGGATAGGAGATACAGGACAGAGTGTCCACGACATTCCTGCTTTTCGCCTCCGAATTAAGGGGACCCACGCTGTTTAGTTTCTTGGCAATAAGTTAATAAACTATTAAAGTAAAAAAAATATATAAAAGGTTTGAGCAGATTTGGCCGTCAATCCTGTGATGAACAGCATAAATGGTGTGATGAAGCATGGATTGCGTGACAGGCGAATATTGCATCTTACACTAGTTTTTTCAACTGAATGTCGCTGACGTGTCAAAAAAGATAGCGAGTTAGCTACTTTTACAAGGGACAGAGTTGCCTTCCTTTTCAGAAGCTTGTGCAGCTCAATGACGTCAAATGAGTGACTTCCAAACTGAATTGAAAAGAAAAAGGTGTTGCCATTAGATATTATCAGTTTTTTATTTAGATTTAGGTTCGTTTTCTTGCAATTTGAAATTTGTTAATTTGCTTCTTGTTTGATGTTTGTCTTAGAAATTAATCCTTTAGGTGCTCAAGTGTTAAAAAATAATTAAAAGATTTAATAATTTATTAAAAGACCCTTGGACTTTTAACTTATCATAATAGAAAAGTTTTAAAGTTGATTGATAGTTGTCGGGAATATTAGGGTTTTGTCGTTGATTAATAAGTTGTCTTCTCACCAGGACGTTCCTAATATTTTATAGACCCTGGGTAAAGTAAAAAAAAAAAATCTATTTTTGCCTATTTTTGAGCCCTTATATAGAATAAAAATAAACAAAATATGAGTCCTTTTTGTTGTTCTTTATGAAGTCAAGAATATGCCCTATTTTGTTTCATTTTATTTTTTATAAGAATACAATAGGCCCTATTTTATCATTTATACGGATGGGCCCTAGGCAGGTGCCCACCCTGCTTTTGTCCAGGGTCGACCCTACTTCTCACAAAAATAATATCATATATGAAAAGTGAGATATGAAGTTTAAGAAAAGAGATAGATTGAGTAAAGAGCTTATTGTGAATTATTTTCGCAATATTGAATAATAGAAAAAGGTTAGTACCAAAAACTTTATCTTTTTTTAATAAAGAAAAAAAATTCATTGATAAGAATGGAATTACATCCCAAAAGGAAACTTAAGGGGAGCATCCTTCAACAAGAAAGAAAATTCAATAATTCTACCTAAATATAGTCATCGATTACATTACAAATACAGTAGTTAAATATTCAAGGAAAATAGCAAGTTGGGGCTGCAATTTGGAGTTAGATTTCTCAAAAGTATAAGCTCCCTGGTATTATTAATGATTTCAGTGGTGAGAGATTCAATTGATTTGAACTTGGACTTAAATCTTCTGGAATTTCTTTCTTTCCAAATAATATGCACATATAATGCAATGGTTGCTATGTAAATCTGCTTGGCAAACATAAGAAGAGATCTTTATGTTGAGAGCCAATGAATGACACTAGTGAATGTGCTTGTTGTAGTAGACCAGAGGCATTTCTGTTTAACAAGTTCCCAAATTTTGTTGGTTATAGTGCACATGAAAAATAAGTGATCCCTTACTTCCTTATATGCGGGACAAAATGGACAGGATGTGTTGACATCTAGGTACCTGATTCGATTAGCAGTATTGATTCTATTTTTAATAGTGAGCTAAAAGAGAAACGAAATTTTTGGAGGTAGAATCTTGTTCTAGATAATCTTGTGCTAATCCACTACTGGATTCTTCACTCTTATCAGATCTCTTATAAGTTTGTTTGAAAGTTTTTTAATAGGCTGGTTCTTTCAGTTAAATGTATTTGGATTGAGAGGATTAAGAGGATACTAAGGTTGCAAATGTCTTAGACTTTCAAAGAATTGCTATTTGTTTCCATTGATGAGGGAGTCTAGCTTAGTGAGGAGGGTGCAAGTAAGAGTATTCCTTAGCGTACCTTGGGAGGGAATGAGCACACTATGACCAGACTAATTGTCAAACTCTTCTATTTTAGTTATGCTTTGTTATGATTATATCTCATTGTGTCCTCCTCCTTTTGTGTGTCGTTCAAAGTAAATATAACAATAGAATTTTGCAGTGGAGAGAGCTTAATTAATTAAATCGTACGATAGCTTAGGACAAGCCATGACACTTGCCTATGGTTGTTCAATGCTAATAAGTATATAATAATCATCTTACGTTAAATTGAAGCCTAGCTAAAAAAAGGTTTAAAATGTTTGATATAGAAGTGAAGAGTAATTTTCATATGCGAGGGGTAAATAAATCCAATCTTAAGTTAAATGAAACTGCGTCCACAAAAAGTAAATGAAACAGTTTGAAGTTCGAACTGAACATACTCGAACAAATTCTAAAGGTTAGGATTGTGAGAATTAGACATCGATAGAAGAAAGAAAGCATCACCTCATCACCAGAGTAACAATTTTGCTGGTTATGCACAAAATTCTCACATAATCGATCCCTTCTATTTCATTCCTGAAAGTTAGTTTAGAATCCTCTTAGATCCACAAGAACGAACATGATGAATTTATATGTCATTTCTATAGGAAGGTTGGGTATTTCCAAAAGGAATGTTCTAAACATAAGACATGGTTTGAGACGAAAGATAAGCCTACTACTTATGTGGGTTTGAAACAAACCTCACTGAAGTTCCTTTTAATACTTAGTGTATTGATTCTAGTTATACTACTTATGTTTATAATACCTTGCAGGGATTCCTTATGACCCAAACAATAGGGTTAAATGAAAGGTTTGTCTTTATGGGCAACAAAATGAGAGTTCCAGTGGAGGCTACCAGGATTTATCTCTCAATCCTAGGCACTAGATATCTAGAATTATGTGAAACTTTTTTATGTACCTAATATATCTAGGAATTTAGTTTCTTTATCTAAACTTGATAGATCTGAATACTCTTTTAGATTTGGTAATGTTAGTTTCAGTTTGTACAAACATAACCATATGATTGATAATGGTGTACTGTGTATATAAAGTAATCCTTGACGTTGTTTATGCTGAAACTTTATTAACTTTGAATCCCAATATTGGTAGCAAACGTAGTTTGATTAATAATCTGCTTACTTGTGAGTTAGGGGTTTGGGATACATTTCCAAAGAACGAATTCAAAGATTAGTAAAGAATGAAATACTTCCTAAATTAGATCTTACTAATCTTAACATTTGTGTGGATTGTATTAAAGGCAAACAATCAAAACACATATTACAAAAAAGGAGTCACAAGAAGCACTTAGCTTCTTGAAATAATTCACATTAATGGATGTGGATCATTTAATGTGCTCATTAATGGATGTGGATCATTTAATGTGCTTACTTTCAATAAAGAAAAATATTTTATTACCTTTATAGATGAGTATTCACATTATGGATATGTTTATTTGCTACATGATAAATCTTAGGCTATAAATTCCTTGGAGGTCTATATTAATGAGGTTCAAAGGAAATTAGACAGAAATGTGAAAATGGTTAAGTATAATAGAGGTAGTGAATATTATGGTAAGTACGATAAAAGTGGTCAAAATCCTAGTCCTTTTACTAAATTCCTTAAAAGACATAGTATTTGTGAGTAATACACAATGTCGAGTTCATTGAATATAGTGAGACTAGTGTGAATAAAACACCACATATAACGGATATTCAAGAAATGGGAGAGCAAGACCCTATAGTGGTGCAAATCCCTATGACTTGTACACCTACTTAAGTTGTTATTCCATAAATTATTGAACCACATAATAATCATAAAGAATAGCAAATTAATGAACTTCTTGTTTATAATGAAATTGAACATGAAGTAAATGAACCTGTAGTAGAAGAATCATATCAAATAGCATTAAGAAGGTCTCAAAAAGAAAGAAAGACCGACTATTTTCTAATAACTATGAGGTATATCTACGTGAGTCTAAAAATGACTTGGGAATTAATTTCATAAGCCATGAACAATGAAAATTATGATAAGTGATTAGATGCTATGATAGATGAGTTTCAATCTACAGAACATAGTGGTGTTTAGGATCTTATGGAATTTTTAGATGGTTATAAGAGAATTGGTTGTTAATGTGTCTTTAAGACCAAACGTGATTCTCTTGGTAACCTACAACGTTACAAGTCCAGATTAGTTGCTAAAGGATTTACCCAAAAAAAGGCATTAATTACAAGGAGACCTTCTCACCAGTCTCTAAGAAGGATACACTTAGAATTATTATGGCTTTGGTGACTCATTATGGTCTAAAGTAGCACCAAAAGAATGTGAAATTTGCCTTTCTGAATGGAGATTTAGATGAACAAATCTATATGGACTAACCAATGGGGTTCATAAAGCCTGGAAAGGAACACATGGTATGTAAACTGAAGAAGCCAATATAGGGACTTAAACAAGCTTCTTGAAAATGGTATCTTAAGTTTAATGATATTATTGTTTCCTTTAGATTTAAAGAAAGCACTATTGATCGATGTATATATCTAAAGGTTAGTGTAAGTAAGTTTATTTTTATGGTATTATGTGGCGATGATATCTTACTTACAACTAATGATCTTGGTCTATTTAATGAGACTAAAAAATTTCTCTCCAGTCATTTGGAAATGAAAGATAAAGGTGAGGCGACATTTGTGATAGAAATAGAAATATTTAGTGATAGATAACAAAGATTGTTGGGTTTATCTCAAAAAGAATATATAATAAAGTGTTAGAGAGATTTAGGAAAAGTGTTCAACATCATCAATTCCAATTTAAGGAAAAAAATTTAGCCTTATACAATGTTCGAAAAGTAACTTAGAAAGGAAACAAATAGAATCAATTTCATATATGTTTGTAGTTGTGAGCCTATTGTATGCTCAGACATGTATGAGACTAGACATAAGTTTTGCAATGGGATGTTGGGAAGATACCAAAGTAATCATAGTATGGATCATTAGAAAGATCCAAAGAAAGTTTTGAGATATTGGTAGGGAACTATAGAACACTTGCTTACCTTTAGGAGGTCTAATCACCTCGAGGTGATTGGATATTAAGATTCAGACTTTGTTAACTGTGTAGATGTAAGAAAATCTACTTTTGACTACGTTTATCTATTCGTTGGAGAAGCCATCTTATAAAAGAGGGTGAAGCAGTTTGTAATTGTAGCATTCAGTATGGATATTGAGTTTGTGACTTGCTTCGAGGCAATGATTCAAGCTAAATGGTTGTAGAACTTTATTTCAGGTTTTAGAATTTTTGTAAGTATAGCAATGCTGCTAAAAAGTTATTGTGATAATTCTGCAACAATTTTCCTCTATGAGAACAACAAATATTCCAAATGTGTTAAACACATGGAATTGAAATATTTTGCCATTAAGGAGGAGATTCATAAAATTAGAGCGTCAATAAAGCATATTAGCACCGATCTTATATTAGCTAACCCTTTGACAAAAGAGTTACCACCTAAATTGTTTTTTGTTCATGTAAAGAATATGTGCATTATATGTGTTGATGATTATTAGACAGTAATATTGTATCGACTCTTATTATATATTGGACATTCTTTGCATATTAATGAACGTGTTATTTCCAATTTTTGTTTTCTTCTTTATGTATTTGATTGCAATGCATGTTGTTGAAAACAGATATGAATGGTAAATTTTGTTACATACTTCCAATTTATAATCATGATTAAGTAGGAGGGCTAGCATATTGGCACATGGAAGAGAGTACATTAAATTAATAATATATGATCACCATTACTCTTATTAATCTTATACTGGATTATGATTAGTAATGATACGAGTGTATATGAATGATAACTATTGCATATTATGATTACTTGAATTATTTACCCAACATATTGCATAAAGTCACATGATTAAAGTAGGAAAATGTTAGAAATTAATCCTTTAAGTGAAAGTTGAAGATTTAATAATTTATTAAATAAGTTGTCTTCTCCCAAAATTACCATAACTAAGTGAGATAGAAAGTTTGAGTAAAGAGACAAATTGAATAAAGAGCTTACTTAGAATCATTTTGGCATTATTGAGCAATAGTGAGAGATTAGTATTTGAAAGCTTTATCTTTATATAAGAGAATAAAATTATGAATATTTGTGAATTTTGTGATATC
>JAOQMQ010000002.1:25327738-25364002 GCA_027563845.1 Erythroxylum subrotundum
TCCGGCCGAGACTGCAGAACCTGACGGATCAACAGATCGGCCGCCTCTTCTAGCTGTTTCTTGGTGAAGGAGATTGGCGGCGGTGCTGGGAAATCTGCGTCCGGGGGGTGCTAGGAGTTGGGATGCGAATTAACCTCTGCACCATCCTCCGGGGCTGTGCTCTGTTCCTCCTGGTGTTGGTCGTGGAGGCGTGGTTGATCGCTCGGGCGGGAAGATTGAGTGCAGGAATCTGGGCGTGGCGACGGATGAGTGACAGGTCGCTGCAAGCCCTTCCGTTGCATCGCTGATCCGGAGCATCCTTGTTCTGCTCCATAATTCTGGGAATTCTCCACTGCTGTATACCTGCAAAACAAACAAAGACTCTCCGGGGGTTGTTTTCCGGAAGGCCCCTCCGACGCTCAAGTCAGTACTTTGAGAGAATTCTGGTTCTGAGAATCAAGAGGCAGCTAGGGTTATGAGTTCATACCTTAATCACGGTGAATCATTCCTTATATACATTGTTGGTTGTTTCTAGGTTTAGGTCTCTACGTGAATTGTTGTGTTTGCATGGAAGTCAATCTTTTACTATCGGGCCGCCAGAGCGTGGGCTTGGAGTTGGACCCTTCTAGGCCGGGCCTTATGAGGTCGACCCGACCACTAGTGATAAAATTTTGAACATACAAGCTTCAACTTGATATTACATAGGAACAAATAAAATGACCATTATGTACTTCTATAGAAAACTCAAAATTTAATAGACATAATGACCACTTGCATTGGGTAGAATTGTAATTGTATAACAATATCTTAATCTCGAGGGCATTATAAAACACTTGTAATTGCTAAATTTGAACGCAATAAATAAAGGTAATACAGGCGATGAAACCAATTCAAAAGTGCTTTTAATTCTGCTCAACAGAGTAGCCATATATATAGGCTTACAAATTGGCACGTCACCCATAATGCTAAAAAGTCTAAACCTACTAACAACTAATAGCTAAATAATAGGAACCACTTTAACAGAAATAATAATTTAAAAATAAACAAAAGATTCATTAATTTTTTTAAAATCATTTTTCAACACTCCCCCTTAATTCAAAATTGCTAACACCAAGAAACGATATGAAGAACTCAAACTTTGCTTGAGGAAGAGACTTTGTGAAAACATATGCTATCTGCTTTCCTGTGATATAATACTTCAAAATGATTAACTCTTTGATGACCAGCTCTCGGATATAGTGATGTCGAATGTCAATATGTTTTGATCTGCTATGAAAAACTGGGTTCTTGGTCATTGCAATAGCTGACATATTATCACAAATTTTCAGTTGCTCCTTCTTGCTTTTGGTGAAGATCTGTCAGTATTTTCCTTAACCATAATGCTTGACATGCTGAAGATGTTGATGCGATATATTCTACTTCAGATGAAGATAATGCAACTGTAGATTGTCTCTTTGAACTCCAAGTGATGGCTCCTGATCCAAGACAGAAAACATTTCCAAATACACTCCTCCTCTCATCTAACGACCCTGCCCAATCACTATCTGAGAAGTCAAATAGTTTGAAGTTGGATGTATGTGTGTATCATATCCCATAATCTGTTGTTCCAGCAATGTAACGCAATATCCTCTTTACTGCTCCAAAGTGATGTTTTGTGGGATTATGCATAAACTTAGAGATGATCCCAAAAGAGAAAGAAATATCAGGACGAGTATGAGTTAAATAGATTAAGGCCCCCAGCCAAGCTTCCGTATAATCTTCCATCTACATTTTATGTACCATCATTCACTTGTAGCTTTTCATTCACATTCATATGAGTGGCAGCAGTCTTACAATTAAGCATGTTAAACCTTTTGAGAAGATCCCTAGCATATTTTCTCTGTGAGATGAAAATTCCATCGTCTCTTTGCTTCACCTCTAACCCAAGAAAATAGGGCAGCTCACCCAAATCTGTTATTTCAAACTTTTTCATCATACATGATTTAAATTCACTAATCAGAGAATAAGAAAAGCCTGTATAGATCATGTCATCAATGTACAGACAAACCAATAATAAACCATCTTGACCATACTGCTTAATATACAGAGTTGGCTCGTTCTCACTTCTTTTAAAGCCATCTTCCCGAAAAAATGAATCAATTTTACTGTAACATACGCGCGAAGCTTGCTTCAATCCATAAAGAGCCTTTTTTTAACCTGCATACTTTGTTCACATTCCCTTTTTCAACAAAACCATCTGGTTGAGCTACATAAACCTCTTCTTTCAAATCTCCATTAAGAAAGACAGATTTTACGTCGAATTGATAAACAATCCATTTCAATTGAGCAGCCCATGTTAAAAGAGTTCTTATAGTTTCAAATCGAGCTATTGGAGAAAATGTTTCATCGAAATCAATACCTTGTTGTTGCGAATATCCTTTGGCTACCAGTCAGGCTGTGTGTTTTTGTATCCTTCTATTAGCATGATACTTTGTCTTGAACACCCATTTCAACCTAATAATATTTTTACCATCTGGAAGATCCACTAACTCCCATGTCTCATTTTTTTCAATTGCTAAAATCTCTTCTTCCATTGCATATCTCCATTCTTCCTTTGTGGCTACTTCTTGAAAGCTAATTGGATCTGCACCAAATAATGCAAAAGTGCAAGTTTCATATATATCAGCAAATGATCTAAACCTTTCTGGAGGAGTTTCATTTGAATTTTCGGTGTCATCAATGTTGAGCTGCTACTAATTGGGCTGTTACGGAAAGAATGTCTTGGTGTACTTAATGTACTCACAAGAGGGATTTCACTTGGAAAGACTTCATTTTCTGTCAAGATCTGCGACTTCTCATTGCTATCTTCCTATTTCCAACTTTATTTTTCATCAAAGATTACATCTTTACTAATAATAATTTTGCCATTTGCTGGATTATACAAACGGTAAGCTTTAGATTGAGAACAATAGTCAATAAAGACACATTTTTTCTGATTTTGCATCAAATTTACATCGATGTTGAGAATTTGTCAAAGCATAAGTAGTACAACCAAAAATTCTTAGATGACTCACTGAAGGCTTTCTACCTTTCCAAGCTTCAAATGGTGTCTGATACATGACAGCTCTTGTAGGAGAAATATTCAGCAAGTATACTGTAGGGTTAATGGCTTCTGCCCAAAACTGATTTGGAAGATTCCTACTTTGTAACATGCTTCTAGCCATCTCCACCACAGTACGATTCTTTCGCTCAGCTATTCCATTTTGCTCTGGAGTATAAGGTGTTGTCAATTCCCTGTGAATTCCATGTTCTTCACAAAAAAGATTAAATTCTTGAGACAAAATTCTCCACCTCTATCTGTTCGAAGAACTTTCAATTTGTTACCATTATGCTTTTCAACCAAAGCCTTAAATTTCTTCAAGCCTTCAAAAGTTTCAGATTTAAGCTTCAGAAAATATACCCAACTCATGTGACTATAGTCATCAGTAAACAACAAAAAATATCGAGCCCCATCAATTGAATTTGTATTCATAAGACCACATAAATCTGCATGCACTATTTTAAGACAACTAGAGGCTCTCTATGACTTTCCTACAGGAAAAGATCTTCTATGTTGCTCACCATAAATGCAACCTTCACAAACATTGTCAATCAGTTCTAAGTTTGGCAAGCCAATGACCATCTCATTTTGACTCAACAATCTCAATCCATTCATATTTAAGTGACCATCACATAAATGCCACAACTTAAATGCCACAACTTTGATTCAGCATCATTCTTTTGACTACCAATCAAAGCATGTTGTGTTTTAGAAACTTCAAAAGGAAACATCTTGTTTTTTGTCATATGAACATTTGCTATGACACTACCTATTTTTTTATTCTTAATAACACATATTTCATCATCAAACGGTACTGAAAATCCACTCTTCATTAGTTGCCCAACACTTAATAAATTATGTGCCAAATTAGGAGTAGACAAAACATCCTGAATAAGTTTTACTTTACAATCACAAGTAAAAATAGCCACTGTTCCTTGACCTTCAACTTGTATTTGCTTATTATCTCCTAGCCAAATTTGCTTCTTCTTTGATTCATCTAGCTCCTTAAATGATGACTTCACTCAAGACATATGATGCGAATAATCACTGTCAACAAACCAAACACTATTTTCACAATTAGCTGCTACAGAATGAGCCATAAAAAGCATGCTTTCTTCTTCTTCTTCTTCTTCTTCTTCTTCCTCTGTATAGCTGGTTTGATTGCTTTTATCCCAACAATATGATGTTGTATGACCGAACTTGTGACAGTTATAACATTGAACATTTCTACGGTTATTTGACCAAGTAGCTTGGCCCCTGCTTCTACCTCTACCACGGCCCCTTCCTCGAAAGCCACTTCTTTCACCACCTCTACCATATTCTTGCTTTGATAAAGACTCCTCATTCACTTGAAATGCTTGTTCTTCATTTTTCTCCAGCGACCTATTTATCTTTACTTCATGAGCTTACAAAGAACCCATTAGTTCATTAAATGAAAATTCAGCTAAGTTTTTAGATTCCTCAATTGTAGCAACAACATGGTCAAATTTGGAAGTTAAAATTCTCAAGGCTTTTACAACCACATTTTCATCATTTATCTCCTCGCCATATGTCTTCATTTGACTAACAATTCTAGTAACTCTAGACAAGAAATCTTGGATAGACTCATTGTTCTTCATAGATAATGTTTCAAAATCACGACGAAGAGATTAGAGTTTCACGGTTCTTACCTTTGATGAACCTTGAAACTTTTTGTACAATATCTGCCAAGTTTCTTTTGATGTATTTGTTCTTGCAATTCTTGAGAAAATGCTATCATGAATTACTTGCTGTATGAACACCAATGCTTTAGAATTCTTCTTCTTGTTTTCTCTTAAACGATTATTGTTTGCATATTCATTATTAAACCCATTCTCCACCAGCTCCCATAGATCTTGAGATCTAAATAAGGTCTTTATTTTAATGCTCCAGTATTCAAAGTTTTCTCCTTTAAAAACCGGAATGAGAGGTTGCCCAAAGCTTGTTGAGTTTCCGTTGGCTGCCATGACGAAGACCTACTATTTTCTGGAGAAAAGAAATTGGCACTCTGATACCACAATGCTGAATTTGAATGCAATAAATGAAGGTAACAGAGGTGATGAAACCAATTCAAAAGTGCATTTAATTATGTTCAACAGGGTAACCATATATATAGGCTTACAAATTGACACATCTCCCATAATGCTAGAAAGTCTAAACTTACTAACAACTAATGGCTAAATAATAGGAACCACTTTAACATAAATAATAATTTAAAAATAAACAAAAGACTCGGTCATTTTTTTGAATCATTCTTCAACAGTAGTATCATTATAAATATATAAATCAAAACTCTCCTACTGACATGATGCCTTCGTTAATGTAGTCCTCTTACTAGTTGCCTTCTTGTTTCTCCTTATCTTTTACTTTCTACATTGTCTTCTGTTTTTATCTTACTTGCTCTCTCCCACCTTCCACTGCTTACTGTCTTCTTCTTTAAATGGAGAAGAGATGGTCAAGGAGTCTGATAGTGACATACTCACCAACTTACCAAGCAATATAAAACTACCAAGGATTTTCCATAGACTAATGCAGTTTAATCTTTAGAGAAGATGAGTTACACTACTCATAATGACACTCTTGTTAAAACTACAAAACAATGAAGCAAAAGATATGGAGAACAATAAACAAGGCTCTGAACCTGTTATTAGAAGAAAATCAAACAAGAAAAGAAGTCCCCATCTGTGGAGATAACTACATGAAGATTATGGCATGGAATATTAAAGGAGCTAATTCCCCTCACTAAACTTTTGATTATGATTGCTTATAATAAATTTAAGATTATTGGAATTTTAGAATCTCGCATAAAGCAAAGGAATTGTAATCTACTTAAGGTGCTTCGTGATTAGTGGAGACAGATAAAAAATCATAGCCATCACCCTAATGGCAGAATCCTAGTATACTATAACTCTTCCTTACTGTATGTATCCACAAGCTACATAACAGACTAAATTATTCATCAAGAAGTGTTGATCAAGAGCTTAGGCAAACTGGTGTATATTGCATTTATATATGCTCATAACAACTCTTATCAAAAGGGCCTTCATATGGAATCTACTCAAAGATATGGTTATCAATATCTCAACATCTTGGCTCTTAACTTGTGACTTCAACTCCAACATTAAAGCTGAGGAAGTTGAAGGAAACATATATATTGGAAATCCATGTCATGACTTAAGAAAATGCATAGTTGAAGCTCAACTTATTGATCTTCACCATAGTGGAAACTTCTTAATCAATCTGGAGACAAATTTATTAGAAAGAAACTAGATCGTAGCCTTGCTAATTAGAATTTGTTTCTAGGATTTCCAACCAACTTCTTTATGTTCAACAATAGTAGCCTTTTTTATCACTCAGCTATCATTAGTCACATTTCTTCAGTAAGTCCTAAAACCCCTTTCAAATTCAACAATTTCTTAACTGACCTAGCATGTTTAGGTGAAGGAATCTGGAATGGATTAAAGAGAAGAATCAAGGGCCCTAAATAGTTCGTCTATATTAGGAAAATTCAATTCATTAAGCATGAGATGAAACTATTATTCATAAAGAATGCGGGGAACATCTATCATCTCCTAATCACTACAAGGAATAATCTTGAGATAGTCCAACTAGAGCTCTACAATAACCCCTCTTCTTTGCACTACAAGAGATGGAAAAGGTAGCTCTACAATAACCGATAATTTCTCTCTTATAAAACAAAAATCTTGCATTAAATGGCTGAAAAATGAAGATAAGAACTCATCTTTCTATCACAAGGCTATAATATCCAGGAGAAATAATAACATAATAGTCTCTTTGAGATTGATGATCATAGGATAGACTATTAACACTATTTGTTAGATGGAGCCTTCAGTCACTTCTCAATTATCATGAATATGCCCACCAATGCTCACTCATCCATTCATTTCTTCAAAGAGATCATTAAGTGGTGCCTAACTTCTCAGGAAACAAAAATCTCAAGTAAACATGTTACCATAAAGGAGATTGAAGATGTTCTAAAATCATTGAACCCTTACAAGGCTCTTGGCCCTGATGGATTTAATACAAACTTTTTTTATTAAATCGTGGCCTCTGACCAAGAAAACGATAATGGATGCTAGCCTATAATTCTTTAACAAAGGATCTTTACTCGCTAAGCTCAACAAAATCTTTATAAATCTTATTCCTAAAAGTGGTGAGTAGAAATATTTTTTACAATTTAATATACAAGAACAAAAATCATTGCTCACAGATTGAAGAAAGTGCTTCACAACCTTATTGATCCAACACAAGTTGCCTATACCTCTAGAAGAATTATTGGAGGTAACATCTTTTTGTGACATGAATTAGTTAAAACCTATTCCAAAAGAAGAGACAGTTTGAATTGTATCCTTAAAATTGATTTGAAGAAAGCAATTGATAATGTGGATTGTGATTTCATCCTTAACACCCTCAACGCAACGGAATTCCCATAATCTTTCACTCAGTGGATCAAACAATGCATAACCACTACTTCCTTTAGCATGCTAGTTGATGGATAACTTACCAAGACTTTCAAAAGCTGCAAAGGAATTCGTCAGCATGATCCCATTTTACCCTACTTATTTTCTTTGCTGATGGAAGTTTTCAACAGACTTTTCAAAAGAGTAATGGAAAGAACAGAATATTCAAATTCTAAATTAGTTTCAACCTTCGTGAAAGCTATAATGGTGTTTAATAAGTTATTTAGTCTAAAAGCTAATTGCACCAAAAGTTGTATTTGCTTATCTAAGACTACCATGAACTAGGAACAGAACTTAAAGATTATTATTGGTTTCAATCTTCATCATTTTTCCCTTATTGTGCCTTAGCATTCCAATGGCTGCATCAAAATTAAGACTACAGTATCCTAAATGATAAGATTAATAACAGAATATCCATTCGGGGAACAAAGAAACTATCCATTGTGGGTAGAACTTAACTCATTGCATCAGTTTTTAATTCCATTAATGTTTACTAGGCAACTCATGTTTGCATTCCCTACTACTATTATTAAAACCATTTATAGGATATGCAATAACTTCCTTTGTTCAAGCATTAAAGAGACTTCAAACAAAGCCAAATTTAAATGAAATGATGCATGTAATCTAAGAGAAAAAGGAGGATTGAGTATAATCCCTCTTAAGACATTAAACATTATCATGCTCACCAAGAGAATAGGAGGCTACTGAAGGATAAATATATAGATTCTAGCAAGACAATTGGTTATCAATAAGACCTCTAGACAAACTAAGCTTTGTCACTACCCTTAAACCTCTAATCCAACAAGATATGACAGTTGCCGCAACTTTATTCAACAAGGATATTTTCAAGTAGACTCCTATTCCTAATTATATAAGCTCAGGGATCATCTAAACTTGCATACCAATAATGGAAACTTCACTAACCTCTCTTACAAGAAATTCCTTCAAGGCACTTGAAAATATCCCATGGACTAAGATAGTTTAGTTCAAACATCAATTACGTCATGCTTTTACTACATTATAGTTAGATATGAAACATAAATTACCAACTGTAGATAGGCTGGAAAATTTTCTAAACCTCACTAACTGGTGTATATTTGATTAAGCCCAAGTTTATTATATAAATTGACGACATTTTCAGGATCTTTACTACGCTTCTTGGCTCCTATTCTTAGATTTTATGCTTAATTTGACTCTTGAGTGCCTACCTTTATTTTATGAAGTTTGAGAGTAAAATTGTCACAAATCATTATTAATTAATGTCATGAGAACAATTGATACTGCAAACTACCGTTTGTTCATTGTAGGAAACTCAAGAAGAAGAAGTAAGTCAAAAGAAGGATGAAGAGGATAATTCAATAAGTCAACAGGTGCAACAGGAAGTTTGTCGCGGCAAAGGTCGATGTATTGCCGCGGTGAAGATTGAAGGATTCTAAGCAAAACCTTCGGGAAAAGTTTGCTGTGGCGTAAAGTAATTCTGTCGCCGCGGCGAATGAACCAACAATGAAGCTAAAACTTTCGGGAAAAGTTCGCTGCGGCGACTAACCGAACCATTTTTAGGAAACTCACCCACTGTACAACCTGATCCGAACGCATTTTCTTTTAAAAACCTACCATTTTAGGTTAAGGGGGCCGACAGAAACAATAAAACACCCTCACTCTCTCTCAACCTTCAAACACACCATCATCCCCTCTCATCCATCAATTTTTCTGCTCTCTCACCCGACAGCTGCTACCATGTATGCTTCTAGTGGGTTTCCGGTTGTAAATTCTCCTGAAGTTATGCTTAGCTAGGCACCTCTTTCCTCTTGGAGATGTAGTAATGGCTAGAGTTCAACGGGCTTCAAAGGGGAGTAGTTTAATCATGTTCAGCTACACTGTTATGAACTCCTAGGTTTAGGATTTGTAATTTGTAGATGAATATTTTTTATTAGAGTTTAATCAAGTGTTGAACATTCAATGTGTTAATGGGATTTGTTGATGTAGAACTTGGAGCTTGAATATATGAAGTCTCATATATGTCTATTTGTGATTTGGTTAATTCTCTTTTATCTGCCTAGTTGTGTTTGATTTTGAGATGATGCTAGATTCCAAATTAACTTATTGCATTGACTTACCCATTGTACACACTAAGATGCATTTAACAAGGTTTTAAGAAATGGAGTTCATGGATTAAAACCTTGGACTTAAAGAGTTCTTTAAGGTTTACCATTTGAAACTTAGTGATTCACTCCCACAAAAATTCGTTTTGAACTATGATAGCCAAAGCTCGTTTTCAAGAGGATACTATTATCATTTGATCCGTGTTTTTATCTTACTGCTTTACCTATTCCCAAAATCCAAAAATACTTTTCATTACATTTTCCTTGCAATTCATTTAATTTCTCCAAGATTTTTTTAAACATCAAAACCCCCCTTTTCCTTAGCTTGCATTTCGTGACACATAGTTAGCTTAGATCAATTTATTAGGTTCCAATTAAGAGAGACGACCCAAGGTTGTGTTTTATACTGCAATCCTTGGAATTATATTTTTGATTTGACCTCCAAGGGTAAGAACAAGAAGGCTTCGAATCAATATTATATTATTAAAAAAAGCATAAGAGAGCATGAACCACCTATTTTTCAATGCGAGTTTGCTAAAGATACCTAGAGAGCAATGCTACTTTTGTGATGCTCCAAAGGAATGGAATGATATAATAAATTAGTACTCCACCATCACACATCCAAACATCAAATTGAAATGGTGCTTCTGGTTATCAATTTCATAACTTCTCACAGCTACATTAAGTGAGAGGAACACACAAGTTTTTCATGATTAGTCTTGATTGATATGTTTTAACAACATTAAAATATCGTAAGTGTACGACATAGCTATAACTAGCACAAGAAAGTGCGGTTTAATCCCACGAAGATTGTAAGTACTAGTAGTTACATTTTTTCACTATCTAACTTATGAGTCAAATTTTAGGATTTTAATTAAAAATTTAACAAAACAAAAAAACTAAAATTGAAAAAATACTAAACTAAGAACAAGGAAAATACTAAGAAGATGTCAATATCAAATAATAATGTCTAGGTAATGAATCCCCCTAAGAACCTTAATTATTAATCCTTTATTAAGAAATTATATTATTAAATATTTGACCGTGGGAATTCCTATCTTATATTAATATATATCTTAAGACTATTAACAACTAATACATTAATTGATTAATATAATTCTTTCTCACTAAAACCCCCAGGATTACATTATCGATTTGTGAATTCTACTATTAAGTTTGACCATAATCTAGAAGATTTATGTAAGCCTATCTGTATGTTTGTGTGCAACTCCTTCCAATTATAGTATATCTATTCATATAAGATGATTTCTCAATCTCAATTATATGAAAAAAAAAAATCATGCACTAATATTGTGAATATAATAGAACAAGAATAAAACGTATAATTGAATCACAATAAATCAATTAAAATAATTACATTAAATAAAAGATCAAATCATATTGTTATTTCCACTTAGGGTTCAACACACCAAGACGTTAAACAAGTTTAGTTCCTATCCATAGAAAACAAAACCAAAGATAAATATGCAGAAAAACTAGTTGAAAACAAAGAAATCATATTTGTAAATCTCTCTTTTTCTTCTATTGAATCTTCTTGCAACTTTGGATTGGATGATGTTCTTTATTGGATCATTTGACATTATCCTCATGTTTTCCTCGTCCCTTAATCAGAACTGTTAGCTCTCTATGTCTCTTATAACCTAAAATTTCTTTAAAACTCGACTCTCCTCATTTTTGCTCTACTTACATCCTTTTATAGTAAAAACTAGGGCTTCTAGGTTATATATAGTCAATATACATAAGCGTGTAAGGGAATGTGATCTCCAAAAACACCTTAATTCACGATTTCACATTGGCATAAAGACTTACACGGGCAACATATGATGTATGCTTAATTGATGATACATATAATCCTTAACATTTAGTGATTAATGCTTAAGACACTCACTTTAGTTCATATTTGATTTTAGGTACAATTTGGAAGCATAATGGATAAAGTGAGTTGAAGGCACACTCTTTGAGTCATCTTCTTGAAATTCACACTCACTTGTCTTCATGGAACAAGAAGAAGAAGGATTAGAGCAAGAGGAGATAAGAAATTGTTGCAAACATCAACTATGAAGGGATTGGAGACTCACAGCTATGTATGAATTTTTATTGTCTCACGGCCATGACAAAATGTGTCGTGGGCATGAGATGAGTGACACATGTTGCATGTGCGTGACACTCCTTGTCATGTCCATGCAACCTTGGCTCACAACCGTGAGCCTTCCATAGAGGCTAGTCACGATCACGACACTATAAGTAACAGGCGTGACTTTTTGCCAACTCACTCAAAAACCTAGTTTTCGCTATAAATACATTATGTTGATGGTAGAAAATTTTCAGTCTTCATTTTTAGGTTTTGGGAGAAAAAAAGGCGACAGAGAGCTATTTTTATGGAGACCCATGGAGAAGATTGAAGGCTAGACTTTTCGACACCAATTCGAAGGTGAAATCGACGCCCGAGTCATAATTAAGCATATCTCCTCATTGTCTAATGTTGAATCTCTTTATATCGATTGATTATGTTATCCCATGTCTATATATTTGGGTTTTTGTGTATGAATGATCATTAATCTCATTATCGTTAGATTGTTCTATATGAACTTATTGCTATAATCGTGAATATAATCCGTAATCGTTATGTTTGAGATTCATTATTAGCTACTAATGGTTTAAGTCATTAGGGATAATGTGAACTAAGTTAAATGACCTGAGCTTACGTGGTTGTTGCTTAGATTGGTCTATTTTCCATATTGTAATGCAATTGTTTAATTGTGAGTACGTCGAGATTGACCCGAGAACCACGTTTTACACATATTTGACACTTTTCTTGCTTTTGACTATTTTCCATATATTGCTTGCGTAGTTTTATTTTATTTTATTTTCTCAATTGCATCAACTCAAACCCCTCTTTTTTTTCCTTTGCATCAATTATTTTCATTATGAGAATTAACCGAACATTTCCTGTGGATACGATCTGACTCACCACAACTACAAATTTTTAGTATGTAGAGTTAGATAAATGTTGTAATACACTTGACACGTGTTGTCAAGATACATGGCCGTGTATATCAATATATAAGGTTGTGTAATTCCACATGACTAGAACTAAAATTTTTCAATCTTCACAAATTACAGAGACTTACACAGTTACAATACACGGTCATGTAGGTCCTTAGTTGCTTCAAATCTTCGTTCCATGCTATAATGTCATCTGAATTCTTCTCGACAACTATTACCTACAAATGCACTTGAAGTGAATTAAGTACCAATTATACAACAAAACTATAAAATATCAAGCAAAACTCATTAAATGTGGGTGTATAATTATAGTCAAATTAGAATTTATCAAACATCGCCACACTTAAGCTTTTTCTTTTCCTTAAGCAAATCTTAATTTAAATTATCAATCTCACAAACATCTATTCCTCATTAACTTCAACCTATCCATCCATACTATAAATCATTATGTCATATCAATCAAATTAACATACAATTAAGATGAAGTTATCCTAAAACTAACTTCATAAGTAAATATTAATAATAATCACGTCAATAATCTTTTTGAAATCAAAAGTAGAATTCTTTACACCCTTACTAAGATTTCACTCAAGACACTCAAGTGTTTAAGTTGAAAAGTATAAAAACTCTCAAATCAATACATAATAGAACTCTTAACCATAAGCTTGCAATTTTATCATATCTTCATCACTTATAAATAAACTAGAAAAAATAAAAAAGATCTTTATAAAGGTTTAATAGGGCTTAGGTAAGGTATGATTGGGCTAATAAAAAGGTTTCTAAAAATGAAAGAAATTTACAGCAGCTAATACTATAAGAAAATTAGTCTTTCACAATATAGTTCCTTTATAACATAAATACATTGGTACCATAATTCAAACACTTCTTTTTTTTCTTTTCTTATGCTCATAACATACTTTTTTTTCATGTATCACAATTAAAGAAATATTAGACCTTTTCAAATTTCAAATATCAAATTTCAAGCAACCAAATAATTGTAAATACTTTCAAGGTTCAAAACAATAAAAAAACTTTAAATAAAAATAAGGTAAAGGCTAGTAATGGTGTTATTATCAATGAAAAAGGCTAAGACTGAAAATTGGTTACTCCTAAAGGATAAAGTATGGCAATGTAATTATCAAAAAATAGGCTAAACAATTGTTGAATCTAATTGCCTTTATCATTCTAATGCTTCTAATTTAGCATATGTGGTCTCAATATGCATAATAAAAGAAAGTTCTAAAATCATCCAACTATGCATGATAACACACATGAAAGAATAAAAGAGCCTAAATTTTATGTATTTTCTTTTAGACTCAAAGGCTCATTAAAAAATAATCATATGTGTGTAAATAAGATGCATTTAATGACTAACAATATGACTTATAAAAATAAGTTCATTCTAACTTTCATCCTTTCATATACTAATTCATATCAATAATCAGTAATGATATAAAACATTTATGGACATATTTTAGCTAATTTAAAATATGAGTTAATAAGATTTAATAGCAAAGATTATAATAAGCTTAAGAAATTATCATCCCCTTCCCCACACTTAAAGTTGGACATTGTCTTTAATGTACACAATATATGCACACTAAAATAAAAAGTGAGAAAGTGGAGAAATGTGGCACTTCCCTGAGTAATAAGAATTTCAGAATTTGATTTTAACGAGGAACCCATCTTATACTAGATATTATCATCCTTACAAAATTTTAATGAAAAGGGATAAAAATAAAAGGAAATAAAAATAAAAATAACTAAGAAATATGGAGATAACATTAACACCAATGTTTAGACAAGATAAAATATCAATGGAAAGAAAATAAGAAAAATGCACAAAATAAAGAGAGAAAAAGGAAAGAAAACCAAATTTAAACATCTCTATCCTATTGTGACTCTGGCCTGTCTGTCGATGGAGGGTCCTTGAGCCATTGATCCCTAACATGTGGAGGAGCTGATGATGAAGTACATATGCTAAATGATGGAGGCTAGAAAGTGATACCCTGACGGCTTGACATCAGCAAAGTAAATCCCCTATCCATCCAACAGAGGTCTTGAGCTTTCCTATCGCTCCATCATCTTTGCTTGTTGTACTCAGATAGTGCGTTAATTACCTATAAGCTACCTAAACCATCTCTCCAATCGCGTTATCTTCAACTGGTTTGGGTGTGGTGTCCTCATCTTGGGTACCTCCACACTATCCTCCTTGCATGCTACTCCCTCCATCTAGGATGGCAGTAAATGCGGTTGTGTGGTTGATCCATTGCGTGCTGCTTCTCTATGGCTCCTTCCAATGCTACTGGCTCATTAAGAACCCCAATAAGTCTATATATATCACCCATAGGTCCCCGTCATCGACTCACCATATACATATGCTTCATAACATCTAAGTTGAGTGCAGTCATGGTGCCTACCAGTTGCATTGGTGGTAATCTATCAAAAACCCCATTTGTTATGCAGGTCTCATCATATAAGGCCCCCCACAAATCAAGTCGATTTTCCTCTCCTTACTCAAATAATTGATGAATTAGGCTAATGCATGCTTTCAGAGATAAAACACATCCTAGTTGTTGATGATGTCATAACTATCACCCCATCTACTTAATGTATGGCTTAGAACTTCATGTATATATCGGAGTTCTAGGTGTCGCTACGATGATACTGTGGATTTGCTGGAATCGTAGTCCTTTTCACTGCTATTAGTACTCTAGAACTACCAAGAGACATACCATATAGGAAGTCTATCCGCAAGTCTCGGTAAGCTTGTGTCCCTATGAAGTTAGGGTCGTATAATCCCTTGGTGATGGAGAATTTTGAATGACTCATTTTGACCGTCTCCCCTTGTTGTTGGAACTAAATTATGTTCGACCTACCTAAACATGTCTTCCTTTCTCCATAAAGAATGTGGAGAGCACCTCGAGTGTTAACTCCTAATACGAGGGCTCCATGATCTTAAAGAACCGGGCCTGGGCTCCAACATATATAAGGCCCCTAACTTGTTAGAACAAACCGACCTGCCCTAACGCCTCCCAGTCAATGCTGCAACTTGTGACGAATGTCTTATCTTTGAGCCTCTAATATTGCTCCTTATGCGTCACAACATTGAACAACATCATTAGAGGTTGCTCGGGTGGTTAAACTGAGCGAGCTCCTATCAAGTCTCTAGGCGACCCCTCTACTCGTTGTTGCTTTTTTTGTACTTTTTTTTGCATCGTGGTCTTATCGTTGTGCCTGAAACTTGAAATAAGTGTGAGAAATTTGCAGATAAATTATGAAAACTACCCATTTTCCATGCTTAATATTTATTATGCTCACTAAATTATTAAACATGAAAACAAACTAAAAACAAAATTTAAAACACATACAAATCAAAAGTTAATTAACACAAATAAATAAATATACAATAACATAAAATAATTAGCAAATTATCTAAAAACCTAATTAATCATAAACTTCAAATTAAAATATTGTAATTAACAAATAAAACTAACTTAATTGTTTAATTACGAATTTAACCCTAAATTTGAAATTAAAAGCCTATTTTAACAATTATGCAAAATTAACGAAATTAAGCATCTAATTCATGCAAAATTCAAAATTGAAATGCAATTCAACAATGAAAGAACTTCAATTAAGTATACAAACAACTAATTAATTATAATTTAACGCAAAAATCACAAATTAACAATTAGTGAGCAAAATCATACACATTCACAATCCAAGTTGAAATTTCATCCAATACACATTTAATTCATCAAATTGAATATATAAATCAATGGGCAAGGACAATCTTCAACTATTAAACCATAATTAATCATAAAATCACACAAAATCTCATAAAATCCTAAATCCTAAATCATGTCTCCATCACTTATAAGTAAACTAGAAACAAAAATCAAAAGAAGGTTTTAATGAGACTTAGTTAAAGCTATGATAGGGATAATAAAAAGGGTAATAATATTAAAGGAAATTTACATAAACAAAATTACATGAAACTTAGTTTTTCATAACATAAGTCCTTCACATCATAATTCTATTGGTACAATAACTTTAACACTACTTTTTTTTTTATTTTTTTAACATTCACCATGTGCCAACAATCAAAGAAATATTGGACCTATTTAAAATTCTTCAATATAATCCAAGTTCAGGCAATCAAATAAATGTAAATCCTTTAGGGTTTAAAAATAATGAAAAGGCTTTCAAGAAAAATGAGGTAAAGGTTATTAATATGGTGATAATCAATGAAAAGGATAAGTCTTAAAAGTGGTTACTCCTAGGGGATAAAATATGGTAAGATAACAATGAAGAAAATACACTAAAACAGAGGTTAAATTTAAATGCATTTATCATTTTGATGCGTCTAATTTAAAAATGTTTTCTTAATATGAATAATAAAAACAAGTTCTAAAATCATCCAATTATATATGATAACAAACATTAAAGAATCAAAGAACTTAAAATAACGATGTATTTGCTCTTAGACTCAAAAGCTCATAAAAATGCTTCATGTGTGTAAATAATATGCAATTTTCTTTCAAATTAATTATCTTAATGATTACTAAAAATATCACTTATAAAAGTATATTTATTATAACTTTCATCCTTTTGCATACTAATTCAATGCAATACTAAAAAATAATATAAAGTATTTTTGACAGATTTTAACTAAATTGGTATGTCAGTTAATAAGAATTAATAAAAAAATATTTACAATAGGCTTAAGAAATTTGAAATTCCTTCCAACCCCCCAAAATCAAAACAAACCAACTTTTAACATCTAGGTTAGGAGTAATCATACAATGAAGCAAAGCACATACCTATCAGCAACTAAAGATAGTGGTGAATGTGATAGATATGTATCATTATAGGTGTGCACAACTAAAAAAGAAGTGAGAACAAAATAATATTAGCATCCTTAAGATAAAGGATGAGATCTTAATATAGGTCAATGCATATATGATAAGGGGAGAGATTGAGAGCGAAGAGTAGAAAGATGAAGCAAAAGGGCAAAAATAGTAAAAAGGAAAAAATCAAGATGCAAAGAGATAGATGATAATTGATAACAACTGTCCACAAGTGAACTGAATAGACCAATTTACAAGAATAAGGTTGGGATGGACTGAGACAGAGACATTTTAGTTCTATTTCAATGAACCTTTCATTTTTTTTTTACTTTCTTAATGTTTTGCAATGAAAATTTTCAAAACTTGTTTTTTTTAATGATTTTAAAAACTGAACCGAAGGTTTAAAAGGTTCAATTAATATTAGACCATTATAAAATCGAGCAAAGATTGAACAAAATTGAAAATTTTAAAATATGATTAAAAGAGACTATTTTTTATTTATTAAAATTTAATTAAAAAGAGTGTTAAATAAAAATTAATTAATTAAGAAAATTAACTGATTATTCAATAAATTGATTCATTTTTAATAATAAAAGTTATTATTTATTAATATAAATTGAAACGACCTGAAAAGTTGATTAATTAAAATTTTTATTTCTTATTTATTATATACCGGTTGAACCTTTGAATCTTAAACATTTCCTTTAACCGGTTCAATGTTTGATCCAATTTTTAAAAGATTGGATAAAACTTAAGAATATTATAACTAACTATTTGTACTATTTATAATTTATATTTTAATGGGTTAATTACAAAAAATTTCTAAACTTTACTTAATTTTGCAATTATAACTTGAACTTTAAAAAAGGGTAATTAAATACCCAAACTCTCAATTTGTTCCAATTCCAACCTGATATTAATTTTCCATTAATGTTGCTGACGTGGCTTGTCACGTGTTCTAGAAACCCTAAACATTTATACATATCATACTTAAATAAACTAACTAATTAAGTTTAACTAAACTACATCATTTTGGAATTGAAATCTCTAAATAAAACTCGCAGCCAAATGTTGAATTCCCTAAATAGTACTTTAGTTAAATTTAATTATTTAGTTTATTTAAGTTTGACATGTATAAATGTTTAAGGTTTTTGGAACACAAGACAAGCTATGTCAGTAATGTTACTAATATCGGGTTAGAATTGAAAGTTAAGTATTTAATTGTCACTTTATAAAGTTCAAGATATAATTACAAAATTAAGTAAAGTTTGAGATTTTTTGTAATTAACCTTATTTTAAAAAAGATAATATATAACATGTATTCAACATAAAAGAACAAATTAATTAAAATTTTTGATGGTAAAAATATCATGTAAAATGTACAATTATTTTCAAATTTATTTTTAGTGCAAATAAAATATAATAATATATTTAAGCTACAAAATAGCCATTAATTCAATTTTTTATTTGAATAAAAATTTAATAATAAAGAATAATAAGAATTGAAATAATAAATAACTGTACTTTTTACCAATGTTTAAAAATCGAACTGGTCAAAGGAAATATTTAAGATTTAAATGATCAAATGGTATTAAACAATTATAAAACTGATATATAATAAGTCAGAAATAAAAATATAAGAGAAAGTAAAAAAAATATTTTATTGAAATAAAAAATACACATCAATGTCTATTATTATATAAGAAACTAATAATAAATCAACTCTAATAATTCAAACTAAATCTGAGTCTAATATAATACTTAAAATATCAATAAAAATTAAAATTATATTTCTGAAAGAAGTTGTGTCCCAAAAAAAGTTTTGAATTCTCCCACGTCATCTAAGACTAGTAAAGTACGTTTTTATCTAAAGTATTTGTATCAAGTTCTTCAATTGCATTCAAATAATTTTTATTTTTAGAACAATCCCTTCTTTTAGATTTCAATTAAAAAAATAATGTTAAAATACATGTGACATAAATATTATATATAAACTAATCAAATATTATTTATAAGATGATTTAACTCAATTTTTAAATTGAGATAAAATAAATTAATAATTTATTATAGTTATTTAAATTATTATTGAATTAAATTAAATTAATTTAAGTCAAATTTAAGAATTAAATTAAATTATCATTTTAGTTATATTTTATTAGTCTATTATTGTTTATATAGCGTGTAATTGAAATTATTTTGTAATTAAAATATACGAGGAAGGATCTTTTAATTAAAAAGAAAAAATTACTCAAGAAATTTATATTTTTTATTTTAAGTTTAGAAGACAAATATTTATAAAAATTAAATAAAATATAAGAAAGGGATAAAAAGAGGAAGACTATTACCCACCTCCTGCATGATGTAATGTGAAGATGTTAGTTTTTAGCCGGATCTCTCTCTATTCCCTACCTTACATGTCCCATCAACTTTTTCCAAGAGAAGACTCCGATGTTTCAATTTTAATTTATTGTCTAATTTTTTAATGATATTTGCAAAATAATTTCACCGATCAATTGCTCTGTTTTAGTCTATAAATTACATCTCTGATAACCACTCAAACTTCCTTTCCTTTTCTTCTCCTGTAGTTGCTACTCTAGCATCTTTCTATTGTTTTGCTTCCAGATATTTTAACATTTAGTTAATTAGAGCTCTGGCTTTGAACTGAACTCGTCTTCAATCGAGTGTGTAGTTGAGTTTGGCACTAAAAATTGGAACAAAAGCTCAAAATAGGCTAATCAATGAAAGATGAGTTCAGTTCAAAGCTAGAGTTAGATCAATATAGAAAGATGAGAATTAATAAATCAATTGGTTTTCGTTCGTAATAGTTTAAAGTGAAAACTGAACTGAAAATTAATTCAGTCCGTACTTAACCCGGTCGAATCAACCAGTCCGATCCGTTTTTACATTATTACTTTTTATAGTTAAGTATTTAGTATTGATCTAATTAGGCTATGATGTAAAGTACTTGAATATGTATATTAATTTTAAAAAAGAAATTAGCTAAATTGAATGTTCTGTAACAAAAGGTGTTATATTTTGGTAAAAATGAAAAAGGGTATATAAAGGAAGTGACAAAGTAAAAAACACACTTACAAAAAGCATAATGATAAATAAGCCAACTTATATTTATATTTGCCATGACATTTTGTAATTTAAAGAAATAAAGAATTTCACTATGTATCATTAAAATTTTCAATTTGTTCTTTTAATTTAATATGATATTTGCAAAGTTTGGTCTTTCCTTCTCTTTTGACACCGCAAGGTATCTATTATAAATAGATAGTTGAAACAAAAAGGTAAAATATATAGACTAGTAAAATCTTTTTACTATAATTTAAGCCCTTAATTAAGTACCGAGCAAAGACGTAACAAGGTTCTTACATTGCTACAAAATTATTGGAAGCTAGGCCTTGACGACACCAAGTCAATAATTCTACAAGTCATATGTTTTCTGGGACGGGATTCTCTGTCTAATATTATGATGTCTCATGAATCTCAGTCGTTCATTTTCCTTGAGTTTTATGCCATAGACCTAGACTCGCAAGTCACAATACTATCATTTTCCTTGAGTTTTGGACGCTTCATTGCCAACAAAAAGATGAAGCCTCTCGTGGCTGATAAGCAGGTTCTAGTTTCAACTACGAACTTGCAAAGAATTGTTTGTAGCCATCGGTGACTTGTATCTCCATACACACAAGAAAGAGACAGGAGTGGTGATGCCATACAAACAAGAGGCATGGAAACTTATAATCTGGAAATTAGGGAAAACGAAAAAAAAAAAAAAACGTTTGTATGCAATATAAATATATGCTAACCCAAAAACCGGTTGAGGCCAATCATGCCCTCCAACTTGACTTGCGTTTTTTTTAAAAGTTAAAAACAGTGACAATCCAGTCTGCTCTTGTGTTAGGTTGACAATTATTAATGCTGAAAAATGCGGCCCCATCACAACCACTGTTACATTTCTTTTCTGCCTTTTCCATTCTTTATTTCTTCGATTACAGATCAAATGATACAACAAACTATCTGGCACCTACCCTATTCATTATGCTGCACAAAACTGGAATATAGCATTGATGTCACCTAATATTTGTGGGGAGGCAGTTTAGGTGCAAGGAATTGAGCTATAGACTGAACAAGGGTATACAATAAAGTACTACTACTAAAACTGCACAAGGCGTGGTCTGGGATTGAACTGCATATTGCTCTCTGATCCTAACTAGCTTCCTTTAGTTCACTTGCGCGCTGCATGGTAAAGCTCCACATAATCAAGAGCAGGCCTGTTCCAAGACCAGTCCTGCTGCATTACTCTTCGACACAATGAGTGAAACCAATCTCGAGCTTCATACCAAGTAGTAAGTGCCCTGAAATTTTTAATGAAAATGACTGTTGAGTGTAACACCAAAGACAAAAAGATGTGGACACAAGGTCATGCAGGTCATCGAAGAACTAGGAAGTCCCACCTTATGTGGACTTAGAGCAAGTACTATGCCTTTAGGTTTCAGAGGAAGCAGGTACATGCAAGAATTGATATTTCTTATCCTTCCTCAAACATATATGAAGTTATTGCATAGAAAATTATGATAAAAACAAAATGTCCCTAACAAGTAGAACCAACTTGTTACCAGTCCTCAATTACTAGTCAAGGTAGTTGATGGGGCTTTTTCATTTCTTCTTGGAGATGGGTGGGGAAGATTGGACGTGGGTACACCAGAAACCTCATGCATTAACCTGCTTTAACTATTAAGAGTTGACTTACCTGTTTAGAGCATAATCAACACCAGCAGCATCAGCACCATCAAAGCTAAACCCATTTGGTTCAAGCCCTTGTGCTTCTGCTCTCTCTTTATCGTGGTCAACATCAAACACAGTGTCATAAAGGCCTACAGAAGAGTAGCACGAAAATGAACATTCAAATGTTCACTAGCGACAGCTACTGACCAAAAAGGTACCCAAATATACTTGCAGCCTTAGACTAGTGAAGAGCAAGATGAATCAGATGCTAATTTGCAACAAATGCTACATTTTAGTAAGAATAACAAAGATCTAAGAAATTTTCTTATATCAGGTAAACATTCCCGTATAAGACACATAGCATAATAATGCAACGTCTCAAATATTTTTATGGTTCTATACTAGCAGATTGACATATAAAGTTTTAGTTCTCTTTTAAAGAATATGTACATTAAGTTCTTTGACTAGAATAACATGAAATATCCCAAAATTTTGAAGTAACAATCAAGAACTATGCATAGGGAAAATGAAATACATGTCTGATATAAGCATCAAGTTTGTAATCTGGAATAGCAGAAGCGATGTAAAAGACAATTTACGGTTTAAAAAATAATAGAAACTCCAAGCAAGCAGTCAAAGTCAATGAATATACTGCAAAGAATACTGCAAATGTTAATAGAATGTGAAGTTGTAAGGGTAGATTAGAAGCACTACACAAAACACACCTCCAGTTTTTCGAACCACAGGTATCGAACCATATCTCATAGCTGTGAGTTGGGTCAGACCACAAGGCTCAAAAATTGAGGGGACTAGAATGAAATCAGCACCGGCATATATCTACAAGAAAAAAAAGGAAAATAGAAGAGGGAAAGGAGGCAAAAGAGAGTGAGAGAGTTCAACATCAGCTAGGTCAAATGACAAGAGCAAAAGGTAGTATCAACAGACCAGAATTTCAATTTTAATATTTCTTGGGAATATTTCTTGGGAACATACCAAGTGTGAAAGTGGCTCATCATATGTCAAACAGAGGCGAGCACGATCCCAATGACAAGAATGCAGTTGGTTGGACAAATTCACAAAATCATTTTGAATACGTGGATCTGGAGCTGAACCCAGTAATACAACCTGCAAATTAATTAATCAAATTAGATATGACAAGAAAAACCATGAACTTTGGCTCTAGTTGTGGACTTCCCTTTTTGTATAATAATTTCCAAAGCTTAATTGTGAAGACATTACATCTATAAACAAATTTAGAAAGATAAAAGAAGTAGAAGGAATGGGCTATGACAAAGTATATTATCAGCTGCTAAATAAGCGGTTAGATGCTTTGCCATCACATGCTGTGATGAAACTTTAAGACTAAGAAACCATGGTTATTGAAACTCAAAAGTAGCTGAAGGATGAACTGTCCTATAAAAAGGTTCAGATTCGTTTACAAAGATATGAGACTTGCCTCATTCTGGACTCCTTTTATATGATACATGACCATGAAGTTAATAATATTAACTAAATTTACAAAAGCAAAAAGTATTGTTGGATAAATCAACATTTTCACAGAAACCACAATGTTGTCATGCACTTGGCCAAATTTGGGAAGGGCTGACAGACATAAGATTTAAATGACTTTGATGTTCTACATGTCAATAAATAGATAACCATGAGAGCATACCAAAAGTGGTAAATACAGAAGAGAAATATAACCTGTCCGTTACGATCTAAAGTGCGCGAAATAGCATGCTTAATGAGATGAATTCCCTTCTGATGCGTCAAACGAGTAATGATTCCTAATAAGGGCATATCAGCCAGCTTTAAACCAAGCCTTCGCTGTAATGCCTCCTTTGCAGCTCTTTTGCCTTCAACAATATTCTCATACGTATAAGGTACCTGGATAACATGCAACAAATCAAAAAACCACAAGTGCACCATGTAAACTGAAGAATCTCCAGATGCGATCTTTGTGGCAAATATTACAATAGACAAAGGGAAAAGGGATGCATTTAGTTGTATATAGTCATATTTTAAACATAAATAATAAGGGTAAATTTGGGAAGGCCTATAGCTCTGAATGGAGAATAAATTTCTAATTACGGTTGATAAAGCTAGGAAGGCAGTCAGTACCACGCTACCATGCATGATTATGAAGTTGAGACATTTTTTGAAAATGTGATCTTTCTTTAAGATGTCACCATCATAACTAAGTCGAAAATGGTAATTCATCAACTAACAAGCATGGAAGGAACAATATTTCTTTAAAATGACACCACCGTAACTAAGTCAAAAATGGCAATTCATCAACTAAAAAGCATGGAAGGAACAATAAGTAACAATGAAAAACAAGAAACTTAGTCATGCCAGAAAATATCAGATACTTACAGGAATGAAATTGTCATTATACGGATCCCATATATCAGGATCTATTCCGTTGAGTATGCCATGGAACTTGTGGAGATAAGGAGCAACTACAGGATTTCCAGCAACCTCCCTTGAATATGTGGGGGAGACCTGTAAATTCAACAGCATAAAATAGGAAAGAGAAAAGTGATCATATCTCACAAATACCCCATCTTAAGATATATATTAGAGATAAAAGATGAAAACGCAGGACAATGGTTTTGCAAACCCTCTTATGTATCATAAGCAAATTCAAGTTCCTTGCATTTATTATTTTTCTCTAAGCAATTTGATTGAAAAGTGAAAACAAATATGATGCATTAACTCACAGTTGTAGCCTTGTCAGCGTATGCCATAGCTTTTCCAATATTGCTTGCCCCAAATTCAAGGTTATGAATAGTGAAGACCACTCGAGCTTTACTGAGACCATAGTGCATATAATGATCCTTAAATAACCATGTAACTGGTGCACTAGACCAATCATGGCAATGAATGATATCCTGCAATTATGAGGCAGCCATTAGCATAGATCAAGAACAATCAATTTCAAATTCTAATTTGCAGGTTTAGACAGAAAATAGTGAATACTGACCTATTTGTAGTTAATACTGACCTATTTGTAGACTAAGTTACTAGAGCTTCCTAACCAGCAATTCTTGCATCTCCTTCCCTGATTTCTTATATGTTCTATATGCCTAAATTACTTATTTGCCCTAAGATATTATGGTAGATATTGCCATGGCATTAGTAGTTATCTTAAAGAAGAGAAAAATGCAGCATTCCTAAAGCAATGACTTGCCAAGAAACTTTGACGAAAAAATTAAAATATTGAGTTACTATGACCCTACACTGCTACAACAATTATTGCCTTCCCATATTTCTTTCATCATTGAAATGCCAGTGAATATCATATGACAAATCAATCTTATTTACCAGTAGCTAGTGGAACTTTACCGGGTGAAATCCACTCTGGAGTAAAAACTCAAGGGCCGCATGGCAGAAGAAACCAAACCTCTCCCCATCATTTTGGCATCCGTATATGCATCTTTTCCAAAACATTCTGCAAAACGAAATGCAGTAGGAGATCCCTCAGACTTGCCATTTGCACTAACTAAAATTGGTGGGATATAACAATGAGGCAGAGCACAGGGACAGACATACACATAGAATAGGAGGTTATCTGTGAGCTTTCTTTTCATTAACTAGATGCCATGAGTAGGTTCTTAGCCAAAATAGTTGAAATTGTTATTTTAAAAAGTGTGTTAGTTGTAAAAATCGAAGCAAGAGATTGAGCTCAAGCCAAAATGAGTGTTTTTTTCTGTCACACAAAGAAGATATTATAAAATTTTAAAAATCGGAAGGAGTGATGCTGATAATTTCTTCAGCATGTTTAGAGTCAGAAAGAAATTGCAGAGAGTAAAATAATGGATCCATAACAACGATAACGCAATGCGGAAAATCCACGCTTCTACTGTTCAATGCCATAGCTCTTTGTCCTTTCAATTTCATTACCAATCATTGAATTGGATAATGCAATTCCTTAAAGAAACGATGTGACTTTATCTTGAAGAAAATGAATACAAATACCAAGCAATTGTCAAGTGTTTTGATCTTTTTCAACATTAGCATCCCCAGTAAAGCGGACAAGTTCCAGTACAGGCCCTAAAGTCACTAAATCGCTACCAGAGAGAATTAAGCTTAGTATGGAATGCAAGTCCATAAGAACAGAGAGTGAAAGAGACAGAGAATCAACAGAAAATGACAGCAAATTTATCTCATAAATGGAAGCAGATAAACATACATTCATAGTACCACATAACTTTTCACACTGCAGCTAAAAAAAGAATTTACCCATTCTGAGGCTCCAAAAAGTAGACAGAAAGGCCTTCCACCTTCCCAGACCATACTTTAATTTCAGTCCCACTCCATGAATAGCTTCTCTGGAACTGCATATCCTTTACCTAAGCCAAATCATGTTACAGTCAAGAGTGGTATTCAATATACGATGCTTTCAGAGAATCTTCAAAAACTCCATCTTAACAATAACACACCATAATTTTTTAGCATCCTTATCATGAAAATTAAATTTCAGTTAAGAAGTTCTTGTTGGTATAGATCAAATGGAATTCCTAAATGGATATCCATGATGCTCATGAAACAACAAATTGCATGATATGAATATTTCTTCAGAAACACAACCATAACCGAGCAAGCATGTGGTATTGTATATGGAAAAAATAGTGTGAAGCGGCAAGTGAACAACCTAAACACTTTTCATCTCAAACAGCCGTAAAAGATTTTAATCACAAAGTGTTGTATTTGGCAGCTTCTATTAGATAAAAATTACATTTTAAAGATAACAATTATGTGCAAAATTAATGAGAATAGCATAAAGATTAAGCTGAATAATCTGGAGAGAAGTCATGCTTACATGGCTATGGTTCAAACAGTCATACTTGGGAAGGATTATGTCCACACTGTGATTAAGGTCTTGCACAGCACGGGAAAGACTGGTAACCACATCACCAAGGCCACCAACCTATACACAATTTTCACAAGACAGGAATCTAAAAGTAAGAATTATGTCTGGTGAACTTGTCAAGAATTAATAGAAGGTTACAAGAAAAGATGCACAGAATGCAACTTGCAACTTCTTGTTCATGATGCAATTTGATGCAAAATTTAGTTCAATTTTCCTTATTAGAAATTAAGTATTTCTATTTTAATTTGTCTTTGCTAGTTTAGGGTTTGTTTTCAACCTTTAAGAAATGAAACTGAACTGATCTTTTAAAGTGTAAAGCTTCTTTTCTAGAAGAATTCTTCTACATACAAAATCAACCAAGGAAAAAAAAATTTAGATGAATTATTTATAAGTAATGATACATACATATATATATATATATATATATATATATATATGTATGTATATATATTATATATGCAAATTGAAGGTATACTAATTAGGATCCCTATAATTAAGCTTATTTAATATATGCATTTTGCAACTCTTCCCCCAAGCTAGAGCACATATATAAATCAGGCCCAGCTTGTTATAAATATAATTGACTCGAGCCCCATTTATAGGCTTTGTGAAAATATTTCCCACTTGTTTTTCAGTTTTATGACAATGGGCCGAATCGAAAACTACTACAGAAATGATGTCGTTTTGGTATAACTAACCAAAATGACATTTTGGCATTTTGGATCAGACATTTCAGGATTGGCTGGGTCGGCAGCCTAGACTTGAATCCAACTCGAAACTTGGTCAACCTAGACCTGTCCTGTTGACTTTGTGCCATGCATGGCCAGGTCAAAACTAACAATCCTATCCACTTATTACGTATCTTGTGGAGAACAAGATTTGTTGCACCTTTTCACGAACGAAATGACAATCAATTTCAATGTATTAGTTTGTTCATAAAACATATGATTAGAAGCTATATAAAGAGTAACTTGATTATTACACCACAACTGTACTAGTATTAAAGCTTTAAGACCAACTTCACTTACAAGCTGATATATTCACATTATCTCAGACACAGACTGTTGCATACTTACGCAGAACCTGAGACAAAAAGGAATTAAATGACCTAACATGGTTGTTGACATAACTAAGAAAGCACTTATTGAAGTATTTGATAGGAAAGATGGACCCGCATCTATGTTTAGATTGGATGGTGGACAGGGATGATTATTTTGATTGTTTCAAATGTTGGACGATTGAAATGTTTGACTTGCAGAGATAAAACTTATTGAATATGCAAAAATTTGGTGGAGAATAGTGGATGATAGATTGCATAAAACAGGACAGCCACTAACTATTGATTGGGAAGAGATGAAGCTAAAGCTAAGGGCTAAATAACTGCCTTCATATTACCAAGATGACCTTCAAGATCAACTTACTATGTTTCGCAATTGAGCTATGACTATTACACAGTACAGGAGGAAGTTTGATGACCGTTCCACTCAATGTGATGGAATGGAGTCTTAAAGATAACTCATATCTCATTGAATAGCTTACCAGCAGAAATTTGGAAAGAACTTATAGTGCAAAGGATTTACGTTCTTATAAATGCTTATCAATTAGCATTAAAAGTGGAACTGTATTTGTAGTCTTAATATGTCAAGGGTTGAGTGATACCTTTTTAGTTGGTGGATATACAATTAAAATTCATAAATAATGACAAGTTAATGCTTGTGATTACTTGTGTTCTTGATGTTTACGTGGGGAAGAAGCCATGTACTTTCATTATAGATCCATCTCTAAATTAAAATTAACATGAAGACTCTCACTGGTAAGGCAATTGGAATTGACATTGAGCTGACTAATACCATTAATCGGATCAAGGGGAAGGTTGAAGAAGCTCCCATGTGCACCAAAGGTTAAACCATGCTGGGAAGCAGCACATAAATAATAAGAAAGCCCGTGACTACAAGTTTGAGGTGGCTCGGTGCTCACCTTATACTTGCCCTGAGAGGTGGTGGTTTAGTCTTGTTATAGCTAAGTCTTAACAAGTTAGTAATGCTCTGTGTAGCTTATTTCTAACTGTTTGTAGCTTGTATATAACTCTTGATTGCCTTTAAGGCCTAATTCATTATATTTTCTCCAAAAAAAAAATTGTAGAGGCACAAGATCTTGAAGAATGTGAGCGTGAACCTAAAGTTAGGGTGTCGTTGAGAGACAAATAGAGAACAACTCTCGTCCAGTTAGGCAAAATGATATATTATAAAATGAGATTCGTAAACTTCAGAAATATTTTCTAGATATCTGTTATTGTGATTCCAATGATTTTGTCTCTTTCAAATCTTAAGTGTGTCAGCATGTCCTTTGTTCGTCCTACATCACAACTGATCTCTTATAGAGGTAGGAAGAATGCATATTCGAAAATACAATAAAAAGTATTAAAGAACATAAAGGGTCAATTTCTTTACTCCTTTAAAAGTACAACCAAACAACTTTTCCATAGAATCTAACAATATAAAAACAATATAAGTTACCTTTTATATAAGTTAGAACTTTCTACTACTTGTATTTACTCTAATTTGGAATATGAATAATATGAAATTGTTAGCCTGTCTTTTTATTCTCATGCAAACACTACAATGCTTGATTGAAATTTTTATATTTGATTAAACTTAGCCTAACTCTACTCCAAAAGTCAGATGGAAGATTGCCCATGCCTTATAAGGCTTTGCTATATTCTAGCTCCTTGGTGTATAAGATAGTTAAAACACTTAACAACCTTACCCCTAACTAGTAAAAAGACTGTTTTTGAATCATCCACGTAAAAAAAAAATAAATAAATAAAATATGAAATAAGTAACAAACTAAATAATACGATAATAATAATAATTAGGAAAAAGCTTTGGCTAAATCCCTAAGAGGTAAGTATTAAATATAAAGTTTAGGCTAAACATTTATTTCAAAACTAGTTACATCTCAAAGTACTAATAATTTCATTAGTTTAGTCTTCAGCCAAGGCATCACTATAAGATAGAGATATGTTGTACCACTTATAAACACTCTTTACTATCAAAAATCATCATATTATTACCTCGTCCCTATATCTCCCCATATCTTTGTAAGTTTCCATTCCTTCTTGCTCTCTTTTCTTCTCCTCCAGTTATCTTCTCTCTCTTCTTTGTTCCCTCTTACCATGTAATATTGTGCATTAGAAACATAAAAAAAAGATAAGGGCATCTGACACTCTAATGGTCGGCAGCACAATAGTAAATAACCTTTACTCGTGTGATACTAAAATTTTTACAGATAATATTTAGTTCATTCTTGAGTTTCACCTAATTGTTTAACCTTTTGGACTAAATAATCCTTTGACATAATGAAAGCCTTGGTAACCTAGAGTGTCTAAACTCAAACCATATTATTCCCATCCTAGTTCAATGTTAGATTCCACTTTCAGCAAAAGGAGGTGGAATATACTACATCTACAAACTTTGAGCTAGTGGGCTTTTGTATAAAATGTGTTAAGTGCTCAATAGTTAGGAATAATATAAAAAATTTGAGGAAAACAAACATCTGGTATAAATGTGCTACCTTTGCTATTGGGGCCATTTCAACAGCAATATGAACAATGTGTATAGGTGGCTCTCTCACAATCCCTCCAAATACAGGTACGTGATAATCCATACCATCTTTGTTGTCAAAGATTCCACCGTCTTCCCTCTCCGAGAATACAAAATCCAACATGTAGACATCCAGTGGGACCTTGACTGCATAAACATTTTCCACTGACTAATTTAAGCATACCAAATAACATGTTTCTTAATATAGTAAGACACCGTGCAAGAGACCACAATTAATATGGTTTGACATCAAATTGACTTGCAACTTTGGGACATACGATTAGGTATGACATTTAGAAAAACACATGTTATAAGCTGTCTAATTTTGCAATTTAAGTGCACCATAAACAAGAACTATTAGCGAAGTAGCAAAAATCAAGTGAACTATAAACTGAAAAATATAACATAAGCATTTATAGAAGTGAAAACCTAAATAAGGTAAATATGTAAAAACAAAGTACCATATCTAACATAATAATACAGAGCATATGCTTGCATAGAACTATAAAGGCTCACAATTATAAATTCCCCCACAATATCATCGCGTTATGTATGTTCAAAACTTGGCAGACTTTCCATAACTTGTCAAAGATCAACAATAATTTCTCAAACAAATTGGATCATCTGGGTCCTAAGAATCTAAAATGGCAAATAAATAATCAAAATTTTCTAGTCTACCCACATATTTGAGTTTTGAATTAATTTTAAGCAATCATCAACACTTTCTTCGGGTTCTGTCAAACGAATTAATTTTAACCAATACATAAAAGTTTTTACCATTTCAAATATCACTTTCACAAGCTGCAGAATCAAACATCAAAACTCTAATAACATGCATATATTATAACGAAATAACACTCATGTCTTTTGGGTAGAAGTAATGAATTAGGTTAAATTAAGTCACCAACATATATTATACATACAAACATGTGAAAAGACAAAATAGATAGTATTAATATGTCAACAATATCAAAAAGGGTATTATTATGTTTAAGAATTCAAATAGGAGAACAGAAAACAAAACTAGAGCCATATGCTAACCAGTTGTTTTCACATGAGGACCATTATCTGCAGGTACCATTTTTTGTGGTGGCATTGGACCTCTGCGATGCGTCCAACGATTAAAAGAACATCTGAACCAAACTTCAGGTTTTCCATTCAGAATCGTGCTTGTAGGATTGTAGAAAACTATAACATCACTTCCAGCTTGAACATCAAGAGGCTCGGTGTAGACTATATGTTTTTGAGAAAGCAAAAATCTTTTAAAGGTTTTCTCTTTAGTTTCAGCTTTCATACGTGCTGTTTTTTCAACCTGTAAAAAAAAAAAAAGATGAACGGAAATTGGGATTTCAGACTTTTGAATATCAGAAGTAGCATTTAGAAAGAAGACCAGGTTTTATTGAACTCATCAATTTACAAATCGGAGATCACCATTAATTGTCAAATAAAACCACAAATAGCCATAGCCAACTTGTCATTAACACGAGAAGCACTTGGAGAGACATCATACCCAACTTTAGGGGCAAGTCCGTGGCCTCATCAAATATCCAAGAATATAATCAATAAACAAACTCAGAAAACATCAAAAACTTGAATCTCTTTTATATTTACTAATCCTAGAATTTGACCTAGTAGCTTTGGATGAACATGATCTGCACACACCTTAGCACGAAAAGCCTCCTCTCTCAACCTCCTCTCTTCCCGAAGCTTTCTGTAGATCTGGTGCTCTTCCTCAACCCAATACAAGTCTTCAGGAATAGTTTTTGGGACAATGGCATGGAAATCTTGGCGTCTATTGTTATCATAAACACTTGCACTATGAGGTGGACCATCAGTAAAGACCCAATCCAAGACAAAAGCACGATCAGGCACAATAACTGCAGAAAAATTATTGCACCAAAGGAGAAGAAATCATATCACAAAACAGGATGCAATAACAACCAATGAAACATTCTGCAAATGAAATTAAAATCATGAAGCATTCTTTTTTTAGCCTTATAAAAAAAGAAACAAATTGTGATCCTACTATAGCCTTATAAAACAAATCAACAAATGAAAACCAAAAGTGCCTTTTTAACCATGCTTCTATTATTAGAAAGAATAGATATTATGCAAAATAATCACATAAGGGTTATTTACTGAACAAATCCTACAATTATTAGTTCCAACCCTTTTTTTTTTTGGTTTTGTTATTGACCAAGGATTCTTTCTTAACCATATTTGTAAGTCAGACTTGAGAATTATGTAATAAAAAAAAATTCTATGCACAGTAATGATATCATTACTATACGATATATACCTTTTGCATACCACCAATCACCATCCATGCTTTCTGACCTGACAAGCTTTTCAACAATAGATAATCCATCCCTCCAATTATTATAGCCTCCATGAATCCAGAGGTCTTTAGCATTGGTAAGAGGACCTGAGCTTTTGTTATAGTACAATTTGACCATGTCCTCACCTTTGAACTCACTGGGCTCTATATACCACACCTTATCAATTGACAGTGCAGCCTTCTTCATAAACTGTTGTAATGCTTCACGTCTCTTTTCAATTTCTGTCCTCGCCTGTGCTTTATCAGCTTCACTTGCAACCTTATCTGCTTCTCTTTGCCTTTGCTCTTCCTCTTCTCTTTCCCTTTCCACCTGCTCTTTTGCTAGTTTCTCCAACTCCTTACGCTTCTCCTCAAGCAAAAAATCATCAAATGCAAACACATCCATTCCACCTTCAATAGGTATGCAAAAATCATTCTTGTCATTATTTTCATAAATGTTTTGGCCATTATAGAACACAAAATCCATCTTATATGCTTCTTTTGGAACATGAATCTGGCAAGACCACCAATCACCATTTAGTTGGGTCTTATTTAGCCTTTTAGTAAAAGATCTCCATCTCCAATCATTGAAGGCGCACATGATTAAGACATCTGGCTCCTTGTTCAGTGTAGAGAGACTCCTATTGAGGAACATTTCTATATCTATATCAGGTTTTACCACCTGAGGATAAACAAAGAATTTCTTTTCCTTTGAGAAGTTTTCTTCAGCAAGCTTCTCAATTTCTTGTTTCCTTAACTTTTTATCCATTTCCAGCTTCATGTTCATAGCATCTTCCGATGTTTGCTTATCTGATTCAACACTTCCCTTTCTTACAAAGATGTCATCCTTCATGTTGTCAGACTGGCTGGTGTTTACAATGGTTCCATCCGCTTGATCACTATCAGGAACACTCACTTTGTTGGCAATCAAAGATACTGGGTGTGTTTTCTTTTCCTCATGGACCTTGTTCTCCTGAGGCAATTCACTTTCTTGCTCCTTATCAGGTCTTATATTTAGCACTCCCTTGTGGGGATCCGCAGTATCAGTAGGTGTTTTGGTACTTGAATCTTCCTTAATTTCATCTTTATTCAAATCCTTTTTCTGGGTGCTTGTTCCAACAAATGTCTTTGGTGTGAATCCCTTTGGAGCAGAACTATCTGGTCCTGCAGTTGATTTTTTTCTTTGCCTCCTCTTAGAAAAATCTGAATATGCATAGAGTGAAAGAATAATGATATTATGACAAGAATGACCAAATAGAGTTTTAAATTCTGATCCTGCAAACCATCTTATTGAGAAAAAGCTACCTGCACTTGCAATCACTTCACTGCCTAGGTGCCCATGCTGCCAGAAAGTAAGCTGAAAAAAAAATTGCAATAAAAGATTCTGTAATCAAAGAATACAGGCGGCAAAACATAATCCTATTAATTTTTCAGTAATCAAGCGACTAGAGTTGGGGCCTAAAATCACTGTGACGACTCAAAACAGCCAATTCAATGACACTGCGTACTGCGGACAACGAAATCCACGTAGCCAGAGAGCAGAAACCTTCAATTAACGTCACCGGAAGTGAACATACTCAGTGCGTAACTTGCGCGCAAATTTGAATTGCAAATTCAACCAAAAAAAAAAAAAAGACCAGCAGCAATCAACATAACCACGTATTAAAGGCGGAACAAGATGGCACATGCATAGCTGAAATGAGTGAAACATCATACCAAACGTAGAAATCCAAAAGCACTTACACTTAAAAACTGGTTTGTTCTAATAGATGGGAAGGACCCAAGAAAAGGTTTGATTTCTGAACGAGTTCTGCTATGAAAGACAGTTCTCCAACTCAATGGCCTCTGTAATTGCAAACCCACTTCCATAGCCGATTGATTGAAGTGAAATCTGTTAAAAGGAATGTTCTTTTGTTCCTAGCCAACACAATACATTCACTTGTACGAACGAGACACCGCTTGGTCCACCATGAACCAAGAATCGATCTCCCTCAACAACTGTGCACATAAATTAAAACTCGTATTTAATTTAAATAATTTTTCATTTACAACGATTTATTAAACTCTGGACGACAACGACACCAGAATCCCAGCCATCGAATTGCGCATGATGTTATAACGGCCGATTAAGCTGCTTTCAAGGGTGAAGATTCGTTACAGGAACGAGTTTCCTGTGAGGTTGGCTGCACGGGAACGGGAAAGGATATGTATGTGAATTGCTTAAATAGGTATTTCTAGAGGCTCTTAGCTCCTGACGCTGACAACCTTGGAGAGGAATAGAAAAGTGGGAACCTGACACCTCAAATGGGTCCCCATGCGATGTGTTGTCTCTGTTATTTTTTTGGTGCGAGTGGTGCAGCACTCTCATTCTTATTTAGAGGTTTTAAGTTCGAGTCCTGAAAATGGAGAAATTTATTTGACCAACACTTTATCCCTTACGAGCTAACTCGATGCAAGTGGGGATTAATCTAAGAGTATATGACTTAAAAGTGTCTTCTCATAATTAGATCCTCCTAAAACACCTCATAAATTAATAAAATAAAATAAAAAAGAGAGAGAGAGATGAGATATCCATCAAGCATTCCGTCCATCTCAAAGCTTTACTTCTTTAACCTCTGATTTGATATTTTGCAAGTCTATCGATAACATGCATTACTTAAGCTATTGAGTTTAGAATTGTGAGCTGGCTCCCTAATTTTTGTTTTTTGTTCACAAACATTCTATAACATGCTGATCGCTTTTGTTTTTGTTTTAGAATCTTCTAAAATTTCTTTCCCTCTTGATGCAGTCAACAAAGGAGATAAGATAAGATTATAGTGTTAGCCTTAGGAGTTGATCTCTGATCAACAAACCATTGTATGACGTCTGTAAATAGGTAACAATTCAAGTTCCAGAGACATTTAACTTTGATCCAACATCGTATATCCGTAGAGAACTAACAATCAAAGAAGATATGGTACCTAATTTCCAAACTAGAATTGCGCAGAGTACAACTTGCATCAACATTAAGATAGGAAAGCCTGTCTAGTGTGCTTAATTTGTTCGTGGATGATAGCTATAGAATGAATAAAGTATTAGGTAATAGATCTTAGTAGAAGTCAAATTAAATCAATGCGCTAAAATTCAAATTAATATCTTAGATGAGATAAAGAAATTAAAAACTGTTGTAGAAAATTTAGAAAGAAAAGTTAGTAAA